>JABASP010002553.1:0-19283 GCA_019776565.1 Sminthurinus signatus | reverse complement strand
GATGCGCAGCTCATTCTTTAACATTATGTGGCGCCAACACTTCGTTAGGGGGGTTTTTACTTTTCACAATACATATATTATGCAAGCGTATGGACGTTATTATAGTATGAAGTAATTCATGTATTTACTGTGCAGGTGAAACCTACGATTTATATAGAGTTTTAAATACAATCTAAGTCTAAGTTTCTAATCTAAGCGTTTAAACACACACATGTTGCATACCAGGTATAATGTATAATGATTTTTATTATATAAATTATATAATAAACCATGTAGTATGAAACATTTAAATTAAGTTAAGTATTAGGCTAGCAATAAAATGGTCATAATTTGATAGACAATTGAGGAATTAGTTTATTTATATATATATGTAGTTCATGTTTATCACAAATAATATAAGTAACAATAACAAATCAGTATTATTATTATTGATGTGGTAGTTTGTTTTACGCATTTCGCGTTTTTGGTATATTACTTAGAAAAAAATTGCATTATAATGTATTGTAACGATAAAGATTATGCCGTTGAATCAACAACGTTGTAGTTACTTACTTATAGTAGCATAACAACTGTTATTACAGTAAATGTAACACATAATACGCATATAATATACAAAAAAAGGAATACAAAAATGTAGTATCGACTAGAATTCGTGTTGTATTGAAGGTATAATAGTTTTGTTTCTTAACCTCCATACATGTAGAATAACGTACCTTTTTAGTTTATGGTAATAATAATTATGTTATCATTATCATACAAAGTTACAGCACCCATTAGCATAATGTAAATTCATACATATAGGAAACGCATATGTATATATATATATATATGATTATATAAATACTCGATTTGAGACCAGAATAATAAGTTCATAGTTTTGTTTTATAGGGTTAAAGATTAGGAAGTGCGAATATCTTGATTATAGTATTTTGAGGAGAAATATTTATTACACAGTAGGAAGGGACTCTTTTGCACATCTCCCGACACTTCTAAGAAGCTTAAAAAAACCTGTAATAAAATAACAAAAAATAGGTTTAAAAAGTTATCAATATACCACCGTCTTTAAAATGACATTTTTAAAAAAAAAATGCAAAAAAAGAATAGAAACCTGTATCTTTCGGCTTTTCAAGTCCTCTCATGAGACGATTTTTCATTACAGCCACAAATTCTCGATTACTCAGTTGACCATCCTCTGTTTAGACATTATAATCAGACATACTGTATATACTATTTGATATTTGCAGTGATGGATCATTAAGAATGTGAAATGTTGTGGAAACAAAATACATAAATACATGTTCAAAAACTTACGATTTTCATCAAATAATGTGAAAACAACATTTATGACATGATCTGATAGTTCAACGTGAGCAACTGTTCTTGCTACATGCTTCAATGTATCTAGAAAATAAATTCACGCGCATGCAAATAGATATTAGGTTATGGTGTATGATCTTTTTATACAGTATACAGTGTACAGCAATGAGTATGTATATAACATGTATACGCATATTTTACCTTGATCTATGGCTGCTCCTGCAATATGATAAAATGTCAAAGCTACATCCACATCATTGATACTACTTAAAAGATGGAAAAATTGTAAATAGTCATCCAAAGAAATTCCAACGGCATATTCAGGATCTTTACACCTACAGTCAAAGAAAAAGAGTACATGTATAATGATCACGTCAGTTCTTTTCATTTGTAACAAGTATGAAAAACTGTTAGGGCTATTTCAATAAGTGTATCACTTTTTCTCAACTTTTTCTTACTTCTTTTTGACTCTCTTAAGCATTCGTGCTTTTCTTTTAGGTGGAAAGGCTGCATAGGCGAGAAGTAACTCGGCAAAGTCAGCTTCACTTATCCTATTTTGTTCATTTGGTTCTTTACGACGGAATTCCAAGTTTAAAATTTCAGTTTGTAATTGTTGTTGAAATTCTAAAAACTTTTCAATCGTCAGTTTCTCTTTCCGTCCAGCTCCAAAAAAGTATGAACTCAATGCCGAATTCATTCCCTATAAAGTGTACATATTAAAATTCATAACAATATATTATTAGTTTACTGAGAGAGAAAAGAAATTCATAGACCACCAGAAATATTTATTAAGTGTATACATCAAAAATGCGCACAACATCATATATATGGTACAATACATAAAATAAATTTCTGTGTACTTTAAATGTATTTCCAGTAGTTGAATGATCACGATGTCTAGAGCCAATGCTCACTCTTTGCCTAATTAGGGCTGTTACTCTCTCAAATTCTGGAAAATCATATAATATTATAACATTATTTATGAAAAAAGGTCAAAACTGAGTTCCAGTGACATAATATTTCGACTAGTCTTACACTTTCATTTTCGGTATAAATACATAATATAAAAAATTTAGAACATGAGATAGTTTACAATAAAAAATTACCTTCATTATCAACATCTCCATCTCCGTTTAAATCAAACATACGAAATGCAATTTCAAAATGTCTCCTTGAAGCTATATAAAAAAGAAGAAAGTATTAGTCATTTAATTAATTAAATGTACTATTATATGTAAAATAGGGATGAAATTCAAGAATTTCGGCTGTGTGCTTTTAAATAAGCATGGAATATTTTCGAGATGAGAGATCTCAAATAGCAGTCACACTATTCAATATACTGTGACTCGAAGAACTTTTATTCATGACATTAATATTAGAATCGTTATAAGTTATAAATATAATAATACACTTCACCGTTGAAGACAGAGGGTAAAAAGTTGCAATACTATTTACTTACTGGATAAAACGGTGAGCAAGAATATATAATCAGAAAACGAGATTAGACCAGCACTTCCCAGTTTGTAAAATATACTGTCTGGATCAAGTGCCAATTCCAATTTCCCTGCCAGCTGTATCACATACAATCCAAAATGACAAAAGTAAATAAGATCAATAAGAAGGAATATAAAAAACGTTTTACGTGATTTTTGTTTAATATATATCGATATAATTAATGAATTGTGGTCATCCACTAGAAAGTGAACTCTACCAAATCAAAATTCATTCAAAATTCAAATATAATATGTGTATATACGTATATATATATTTCATAACATGCGACTATGGTTTTTTTTTCTTTCTATAAAACTACGCATCTCAAGTATCAAGTTTACATATAATAATATTTATAGTTATTAGTAACTACTTATTCCATTATCTGGATTTTCAATACATTAGTGTAACAATTGGCATATTACATTTGTACGACTACAATAATATTATATTTGGATATTTGTGCAGATTTTCAAAGAACCTTATATATATATATATACTTATTTAAATAACGTTTCTTCTTATTATGATTATTCTTACTTATATAGTTTTAAGAATGAATATAATATATAATATGCTATTGAATAACACAAATCAAACAAAAATTATTAGCTACACTGCAAAAAGCTATTATATTATTAGAACTTACACACGTAACTTATATTACATATTACATATATACACATATTTGTGAAATGTGAAAAGGGTTTCGTGATACATTTCAAAAAAAAAACTTTCAATTGAGAGTTCTAGTATATTTATGAATTACGAATTTCTAGATACGTGTGAGTGCCATGTGGATAAATACTCTAATAATTAGTGAAAAGTAGGTACATGTGGATTTCATGCACAATTTGTGCAGTACAAAAAGTGTTTCCTATTCTTTCTTTCTTTGTAAAATTCTGTACAGCAGACCAATGTATTTAAATTATTGAAAAATGTGTCATTAACAACTGGAACTAATGATTTATCCAAAATAAAACGCAAGTATAATATATAACAACCATAATCTCTAAACTATAGAATAACATTAGCCGTGGAGAATATGAATTCAAAAAATATGAAAGAAATTAAAATGTTCATCATTATTATTCTTTCTATAGTCCCTGAAATAAACACTAAGAAATAGAAAAGGAACCAAGAACAAGAATGTAGAATATATAATGAAAAAGAATCAAGAATACAATTTAGTAACAAAAAAAGGAATCTAAAAAACAGGCAAAGAACGGCATTACAATTTACAACGGCTATGATATAGTTTTAAGATATACTCAAAGTGATGTTTTGACATCGATAAAACTACATATAAGATGTAAGGACGACATAAGTCATAAATGAACTGAAACAAAAATTCGAGGAGAAAGTTTGACCAAAACGGAAAGTCAATGAAGTGAGAAGTGAGAGAAAACATTCCATTTTATCGAAATTTAAATATATATTTATGACATCCGATCAGTGCACACAAGATTCATTGTATATATACATATATATTGGATATAAACAATAGAGTGAATAAAAAAGATGTGCTGAATACTGGAGTGCAGAGAGACAGAGAGAGAAAGAAAGAGGTAGAGAGAAAGAGAAAAGACAGAGAGAAAGACAGTTACAGAATTCCAGAGAGATTCCGAGATTACCTCCCCGTACGTCTGATTTTTTGACCATGATGAGCAACACACAGAGAGAAAGAGAAAGAGAGACAAAAATACAGACATAGTAATATACATAAAAAGAGTTGTGTACTTGGTAGTTTTAGCACAAATTCAACATCTAAAATAATTGTATTATGTCTTGTACAAAATACAAAATATCTACCTAGTTGTACTTTTTATATCTATATATGTACGAGAAATGAGAGAGTGTCGTATACATGTTTTGTCATACTATTTTTTAGCATTTAGTGGTTAGAGTTTACATTTATAAAAACTACATTGGATGTTTCTTATTGCACATTAAAAATCTTTGAATTCCCTATAGTAGTTAAATTTCAGCGTATCATGCTACCAACATTAATAGATAGTAATCACAATATTTAAAAGTAACATAAGAACAGGAAAGAGAGAAGAAACTACTACTGAATGTATACAAAGAATAATATATGTAAGTAGCATGTTTAAAATGATGGCATGTGTGATTGAGGGTTGGAGACTGTATATTACAGTCTATAATTTACAGAGATATAAAATGTGAATGCTTTTGGGTATCAGCCTTTGAAACTATTAGGATTTTGATAGTGTAATTTATACTTTGTCTCGGAAACATTTTGTAAATAAATGTGAGCTAAAAGCTAAAAGGGTTATTAAATTGTTTTTCCAAGGGAGCTAAAATTCATGTAATACATGTATAAATTTGGAATATCAACCTTCAACTAGTCATTGCTCAGCGCAAAATTAAACATAAGTCAGCATAAAAGACGGACAGAAAAATCACACATTAAATTTAAAATATTACCATAATTGAATTCAATGGAAAGACACAATAATACTCATTATTATTAATTATAATATTATGTTGTTGGTAAAAAGTCACACACATTACTATATTGTATAATATAGAAATCTCACATTTTGTTTGAGATTCTTTCACGGTTCCTATCTATATCTATAGATTATATTATATTGCTATAAGATACATACATTATTAGATGATTTTAACCTCAACTTTATCATTTTAAACTTACTTTTGGGTCGTATCGTTTAAATTGGTCCAACCCCAATCCTACAAAAATCACAAAAATGTCAAAATTTAGAGTACGCAGTTGAGTAAGAAAAACAACCGTTTTGTTTCTTGTTTGAAATATTTATAGATGTACAGAGATGTGTGTGTATTTATGTATATTATAGATTATAGTGTATAGCTATACTTATGAAATAAAAAATTACCATCGGGTTGTTTAATTCCAGGTGTAATAGATCGTAAGAAATCATCAGGTGTCATAAATATTTCATTTTCACCATTTGGATGAACAACTTGTAATGTTGCAAAATAACGAAAAGTCTTATCTGGCGTTGAGTACTGACGGATTCGATTTTCATATTCAATAATCTGATTGGTAATGGAACAATGAAATAATTGGAAATCTTAGTATACTCAAGGAGCATGCAATGCAATTAAATATTATGCACGTTTTAAACTGATGTACGCTATGAAAAGTATACAAAAACATAACTTACTTTACGGTCACGGAATCCAACTTTAGGAGCCTTTCCTTTGGATGACTTTTCAGCATCTTCAACTTTATTTTCGTCTTCGGCTAATGCAACATCCGAATTTCCACCACCACCACTGCCCTTAGCAGTTTTTGCTTCAACAACCGGGAGCAGTTGATCCAAAGGCCATGAAAATAAAGACGTTCCTAGCCTGAAAGTTATATTATGTAATAAAATATAATAATTTGTTGAAAAAAAACCCAATAAATATAAATGAATATCAAACAAAACCCACAATATACGTACATGCGTGTTTGGACATTATAACACTTAATTTTGTTGAAAAAAGCATTTATGAGTACACAATAGGCAACTTACGATTTAAATTCATATATACATACAAATAATCCAGCAATGGAAATGTACTTGAGTAATTTTCTCCTAGCTTCATTTTCTTTTGGTAGACTTTTAAAGTACTCAAATCCTTCGTGTAAGATTCGATCAAGGTACAAGGTTTTTGCATAGAGTTTATTTGTGGAAGAAGTACTTCCGCCATTATTATTATCCGTACTAAATGACCGAGCTTGAGGAATGGAATTGGTTTGATACTTGGTTTTGAACAAATTTTTTCTAGTTACTAATCCATAAGAGTTCCGCACCAATTGTTCATAATGGTAACGATGCCGTAATTTAATAATTTCTGTTGTGAAAGGAACACCTCGGCAGATTTTTGGCCAAATCATCTTCTCCTGTAAAAAAAAGTAATCAATGATATCTATCTACATTCTACATCGTACTTTTCAAATAATGATTAACATAATTACACTAATATTTTACAGTTTTCCCTCAGGGTTTTCCCATGCTTTTTATTACCTTTTATTGTATTCAAAAGTATTCCTCAAATTATTATGCATAGAAAACAGATTCAAAGTTTATACTAGTATATCTAGCGTTCAGATGTACAAAAAAACTTTATACTCACTATGTTCTAAGTTCTATCTTATATCTAATATTCTATCCAATGATAATGAAACTGATAAATTCTTCTAAGATGATGAAAATACCTCAACACTTTTGCTGCACTTTATATTATAATGTATACAGTTTTGGTTTGTATGACTTTAGATTAAGTCAACTAAATCTCGTATTGTATTCTTCTTCTTGATATGATTCAAGCTTCAAAGATACTTTAGTACGTCAAAAATAAATGATTGAAAACTATGTATAATATAGTGATTTTCAACACCTTTTATTTTTTATTTGCCTGTAAGTACACATTTCCTGTATTTATACATCAGTAATTAAGTAGCAAGTATTTTCAAATTAAGAACAAAAAACTAAGTTTTAACATATGACATAATACATAAATCTAATTCAAATTGCTAGTACCGTAACAGATTATGCATAAAATGAAGGTAAAAAGGTAAAAGGAAATCCTATCAATAATCATTACCCACATATACTTTGAACATAAAAATAAAAAGACTTGAGGAATATACGTACCTGTGTTGGATGTTTAATCTCTCATTAGAATGTCAGTCATTAGTCATTAGTTAACTAGTGACATGGTATTGAATAAATAAACGTTTGTGACTAATAAACTGACAAGTTTTCAAAAAAACACCCATTTACTTAAACGTTGACTATTTAGTGTAAATATTTAATACTTTGTTTGTATTCGATCTCCGAGGCTCAAATCAAAGGTTGGGTCTTTCAAAGCTCGTAGAATTTAAACGAAACCACGTGAGGAATAATCCCAGAAATGTTTCCTGTGCACAAAGTTTCCAGTTATGCTTCCCGATATTTTAAATTCCCGTCAATGATTCCGTTTCCCTTTCAGGCCACAGGCCACAACATACATCATAGATGTACTAGTATAAAAGTATTATTGTACACGGTAATATATGTGTATTAACCTGTAGTTGATAAAATAAATGCTACTGATTTTTATGATTGATGGTATGCTTACAAAGAAACAAAGCTTTGGTTTTAGTTTCATTGCTTTCATATCTTTTCTTTTAGTTTGTTTTTGAATAACCTGAATAAGTAATAAGCACATGAAATGAACTAACAAGAATTTTACTATCATGCGTAATTTTAAATTACCATAACTGACTAAAAACATTATGAGTGCATGGCTGATTGAATCAAGGAACTGAGTGTTGAGTGTATACGTATTTTTTCTAGTTTCTTGTAGTTTTTCATAGGCGTTTGAAAAAAGAGTGTCCTTTCCATAAAAGATAGAAAAGTTGTTGTAGTAGTACGTAGTAAGTACAAACTATATGACTATTCTATAGTAAAAATGCAATATGGTCGAGTATGTGATATGTGAAAGAAGACCGTAAAAGCGTGCATATCGGAAGATAAGCCTCTTGATGTTATAGATTAAGTATAGGTTATAGGGGTAGAGTTTATATTATGCATGTATACATAGTATATTACAGATTACAGTGCATGTTGAACTTCGTATACGTGCTATAGCTTTGATGTTGTCGTATAATAATATAGTGAGGGTATTTTGTGAAAAGGGGAATGTCATTCTCTCAAAGAGATCTGTGTAGACCTGAAGTCCTCCTCACCCTATCTTTGAGGAAAAAATCCCAAAGTTCTGTCTCCCTCATCTAACTTCCAATACATCCAACATCTAACCTCCGCCTCGTACAGGAATATGTGTACATGTGAACCTAAAACATTTTATTGATTGATTGATCGACATGATCACCACACACACACAATTTTTTTTTATTTTTCTGTGTTTTCTATTCCATTCTCCAACATTTTGTTACTGTAACAGTGCAATTAAAAAAATATTGAGTACTGTATACTGTATACTCTATTGAAATTCGTGAAAAAGGGTCTTTGTCATTGGGGAAAAATGAAACATGCTGAAAAACAATGACTCCTACTTACATATTCTATGATTCTTATCGTTTATGTGTTCAAAAGAAATGTGCATAGGTGGTAGTAGACTCATAATACTAAAAAAAGTACATAATATATGATGCAGTTGAATGATTAAAAGAAGTAGCACGGGTTTATACAAAATATCAAAATAATTATTATTACTTTTAGCGATTTATTACTCATAAAATGACATTTTAAACATACATACGACTGCTGACTCTCACAAAAATCTGTTTTTTTTTGTTTTGAAGAGACGTTATGTAAAATGCACAAAAATTTACCCGTATGAAATACAAACAATATGTATTTTATTGCTACATAAGTACAATAATATATATTATAGTGGTATAGTGGTAGATAATTGTAATACCTAGCCCAATAAATGTAGACATACTATATATTATTCGTTATTTGTACATACATGGAAACTATGAAGTTATTGGTTATACATAATATAATTGTTTTACTGAAAAATTTCATGGAATTTTGTCTTAAAATTTGAATACAAATTTTTGTATGTCTATATAAATATTATATAAAATAGTACAAAGTTTTAAACCAATGATTTGTCCTTAGTAAGATTTATTTGTAGTTTACTACATGTACAATGTACATATTATACTGACCTTTGCAATAATAATTATTGCTGTATACGTAAATAAAACTCTCAAGAATAAAGAATCTCTTCAGCAGAGCTTATTCAATTCAATTTGAGCTACAATAAAAGGTTTAACTTCACAAAACAAGCCACTGATACTTTATTTTACACAACTGTAAGAAAATTGATATCTACAGTCTGTACAATTTGACTTATTTTTTTTGACAAATCAAATTAATAATTGTATTTTGTTTCTTTGTCAGTTCATACTTTCACTTTTAGACATACCATTGTACATATATATGTTATGTAACATGCAAATGCTGAGATGCTAGTCACTTTATATATAAGAGAAGATTCATTTTGATATAAATACATAAATAAAAGCGGTATTTAAACAGTTGCAAATATAAATGAGAATGACAAGATATACACTACAAGTTACAAGTGTATTGATTTTTAAATATATATAGAACGCAGTCATTTAATGAGCAACTATAAAATTTATATTGTAGCATAACGTATTTTAAAGAATAACATTTAAAATAATAGTAATAATTATTTATTTATACATATAAATATTTCTTCGTACATATTACAATAACATAACAAAATTGTGCAATCACTAAAATAATAGTGGAAATAAAATTACTAGCGTTACAAGTTTCAAATATCTTTGTTTTACCCGTATTTGTCTTGCATATATCGTTGCATATATTGAGGTAGGATCTTGTTCACAATGGAACACATACATTGTCTTTTGACACACACATTCACACCCACATTTACACACGTTTACATAATATAATAATATACATTTTGTACAATCTCCTTCTTAATTTTCAGTTCGTAGTAGGTAAGTACAGTGTGTGATACACACTATAAAATACATATAATATAGATACTTTTTATGTTATAGACTTTTCAGTGTGTGAAAATAGGAAATTATAGATTATAGTCTTTTGTTTCAAAAGTGCATAATATTTATATTATGCACATCAAAGTTCTGTGGTATCCCTATAAAAATAGACACGTTTCACTTTCTCTATCAGTATAATATATATGTTTTAAACCCGTACCTTTCTCAATATTGAATAAAAACTATTTTAGTGTTGTATATATATAGAAAGTCTACTGCATGGATAACTTTTATCGATATTCTTAGATGTGAATACTAATATTGGGCAAAAATAAATTGTTTTTAGGTATCCAAGTACGCCATGCGCATTTGAAACATGAATGACTTGATTCTTTTGGGAGAAAAAAAAACAAACATAATAATTTTCAATCTCAAAGTCATAAACCGAAGAACATTTTTATATTGAGAATAATAAAACTACCGAAAAACTATAATGTTAACTTGTTTGCATCTCTGGATAAAAAAATGAGCATCGTGGATATGTCTAAAACCTCTTATGAATAAAAAGACTGTGGTGTAAAAATCATAAAGTCACTTTATCTCATGCCTGTACAATTTACACAGTTTTCTATACATTTTTAAAAACAGAATAAAAGGACAAATCTTTTCATTTTTGTTATAAGATTTGAATAAAAGGAAATTTATATAAGAATATATCAGTCATTCATATTTATATTATTATGTGTATAAAAATGGGCAAGGAAATGTGAATAAATTTGAATTTCTATAATATTGACTTGAAAATTGAGACTTTATAAACTCAATGAAATACAAAATAAATGTATAGTAAGAGAAACACAACGTGTCTTGATTGAAAAACTAATCCTGAAGAGAAAAAGGAATTGACTACTTTCCATTTGAATAACTTGGACTGAATTGAGATTGAAGAATAATTTCAGAATATAAAAGAAATTGACAAAAGGACTGCTGAGCTTGTCGCGCTTCTCTGAACATGACATGCCACGTCAATCACCGGTGTGAAACTATACACAATTTTCTCCTCGTTCAGAAATAATAAAAAAAAACACAGCTCTTTGAGTTTTTTGTCTTGAAAAAAGTCTCACAATTTTTCCTAATTCATAATACCTAATATTTCCTTCACATGATGATTTTTATACATAATAATAGTATATTATTATTATAATATTATACTATAATATATTATTCTACTACTTTCTAATGAAAGTATTGTACACCGGTTTCTACAATTCACATAAATGTATTCTCTTTTCGAATTGATAGAATCATTTTCATACAGATACACATGTTGTTGCATTGAGTTGCTATTACCAACTACAATTATATTATACTTTACTTATGTTATTTATGTAATTTTATTATACCTAAATATTCTATGTAATCCTTTTTCTGAATTAGAAATGTATATAAATGCCACAAAATTTTGTTATCTTGTTTACTTTGTGAGATTGAATGTTTTACAAGTGAATTCAGGATAAAAAACAAAGACTATAAATAAAAACAGTTGGTTTCTTTCTCTCATGTTTCCCATTTGTAAAAAATTTGAAAATTTTCCAGTGAAGCTGATTGATTTTGATTTGAAAATTTCATATATAACAGGAAAACTTTTTTCTGATGAAAATTCGCAATTCGTACTTTATACTACGTACATATTTTATGCACTCAACATTTTTTATAATATTTAACAGAATCATGTAATAATAATTGTAATATATAATTACACAAAATAATAGCAAACACAAGCAAGTAAATTTGTATGAAAAATGATATCACTTTTGTTTCACCGAGTGATAAATGGAGTTTTTGATCTGTCGTTTTTCACCGAGATCGTTTTTTTGATTAGCTATACTTCTAATGTAAAGGTACATGAAGATATACACTACTACTTTTGTTACATAATACAGTATAATATAATATAGTCTTATCCTTTTTCATATAAGGTTTTCGTCTCTTTTAGTACAAAAAAATCCAATGGATTAATTTTTCCTGTGATAGAAAAACTATGCATATATATATACTTCAATGTATAATAATATTATCATTATATATATACTGATTTCACCGTATTTGTTCATATATAAAAAATAAGATTCACCAGTTTCGTTTGCAGTTCTTTATCATATTGTCTTTTTCTCTTAATTTTTTTTTGCTGTATACTATACCATATTCAATATTCTCAACTATTATTTCATCTATGTACATAAATCAGTACATAAACACCGGTATTAAATATTACATGTATAAATATTTATACTTGTTTTCACATAGTATCTAAATATAGAGATTTTCCTTTTCTCTCTCTCTCTCTCTTATTTTCTCTCCCCGTATAAACTATACTCTTTTGTATGTATTAGTTGTACATTTATAAATATATATAAAATATATACTCTATGTACTCTTCTGTTAGAAAATATTGATTTGAAAGTATTTTGATGAGTGTCTGATTATTATACTTATAAAACCTCTAATATGTAGTTGTTGGTATTCTCCTTATGTATACATAATATATAATATAATATTTACAGTCACCTCATAGTATATGTATAGATATATGTAAAAAATTTACTCTATTGAAATAAATTTCAAAATTGTACATGAGTTATAATATATATTATGTATCTTATAGACGCTTGAACCATTTGAATTATAAACTCGACGTTTTTTTTTTCTCACATCATTTTGAAGTTTTGATCATTCTATAAACTCTAAACTATTCACTATTACATTTTAAACATTATTTTGACTATAATACTAATAAATAAATAGGTTGTTTTGTCATCTTGTGGAACTAGAAAAATACCCGTAATCCATCATTAGGACACATATTCATCATTCAATCACGAAGGAGGAAGCGACAAACTTTTTCTCTCTCTCTTGCTAGGAACTTTAAGCTATCTCGTTTTGAGATAGTGATATTATATTATTATTATTATTATTAGTATAGTCTCTCTTATTATTATAATAATAATTATTTAAACTCATATAATATTATCATAGTATAAAATATTTTCTGGAGTTGGATAATATATATATAGTACATACCTTGACATATCTACATATATAATATGCATCATGAAGGATAATAATGTCACCTCATTATATTACATCTGTATAATGTGTCTTCTTGTCTCTTGTATTCTCTCCTCTCTCTCTATAACATATTCTCTAATCAGTTATATATTTTTGTTATGCTTATTCTACACACATAACATTTTAGCAATTATGTACAATAGAAATATTTTAAAGAAGTGACAAAAGTTGAGTCAGCATGTCACAATACCAAATTTCTCACATATAAGCTTATGTCTGTACTCTACATTATTGTTATAGTATGTAATATTTTCTTGAGACTTTTCCTTTGTGCACCTTACGTTTGATAAATCTAATATACCCGTATTGATTTCAGAAAATTGTTACTTGACGCAATGATTAAAATTTTCTAACATAAGATGCATTTTTTTTAATATTATATTCTTCGTCTCCTTCTTTTTCTTCTTGTACTTAATACTATAAAATTATTACCATATAATATAATCATATATTATTATTACTATTATTATGGCTAAAGACTCTTAATCTCGTTTTTTTGTACATACAAAAGTATTATGTTTGTATGTGTGTATAGTGTATATATTCACATAATATATTATGCATCTAGATATATAAATTTGAGACACTTTCATATATACACATAAATTTATGCATCTACCTATGTTTTACATATATTTTCTTCCACATAATGTTGGAAATAGTACACACATACAAAGATATATAATTAATAATTATATATATATATATATGTCTCATCTTTTACTTTTGAGGTAGTCAGTTACACTTATTTTGTATATTTGTATATTTATTTTTACAATATATATATATTCTATATATTTATCATCTATCTTATATCATATACTAAAACTACAAGGAACATTTATCAGTCCACTTGAGGTACATAAAATCATTTGTCGTATAGACAAAAAAACCCGTATGACAAATCACCGTCACATTGTAAACATATCTATATGTGTATATGGTTAACACATGTACATATTATAATTATGTATATGTATTACCTACATATTATACATTTTTATACTATATATTCAAAAAATATTATATTACTCAAATATAATATACTCATAATAATATTGTAATATTGAAAAAAAAAAAAACATCACAAGTCAGTGAAAAAGACATTTAAAAAAAAAACCTTTTTTATGTTCTTTTTTCTTGTCTCGACTCAAGGAATGCTCGTAAGATATATATATATGTATATATCTTTTGATAAAATCATGTATCATATCACCATCTCATCTAAACAACCGTTTGTACTTGGTTGTATATATATATTTTATATTATAGAGATAATGTTTTAGTTTTCTACTAGTATAGTGCTTGTTTTACATTAAAAATCTTGTTCAGAAAATGTCTCTCACTCACTCAGTTTCTCTATCATGAATAGTTATATATGATGGTCATTTTTGTGTTCATTATATCATATATCATTACATATTACATGTTATATGCATATATATGATAGCATATTAAAGTAAAGTATACTTTCAGTTTCCGTTTTTCTATTCCCAAATAGATATTATATGTACCAAACATGATAGAGACACAGAGGGAGGAAAAACTAAGAAAAGAGTTGATGATTATTTATGAACATATACAGAAAAATAACTATTTAGACTGGAATAAAAACCGATAACAATATAGATACTAATATAATATACTACAAAAAGGAAACAATAATAGACTTGCTTGTTTGTTTTTAAGACATCATTTGTTCATCAGACTGAATAATCTTACCACCACTTTTACTACTATCAGCAGCAACACTCCGATCATCATCACTTGAATACTCTGGTGGTTCTGAGCTGGTAATAGAACGACAGTACAATCCTAAAGATGAACCATGAGAGCCGGACTCGCCACTTGGAGGACTTGGTGATGCACTACAACTTGAATGACTACCACTAAAATGACGATTTTGCAGTCCATTTCCACTAATTGACAAATCCTCTGGATGTGTCTGTACAGGACCAACTGGAATATAACCACCATGGATTGGATTTGAAGTGACCGTTGCAGAAACTGGTAGTCCAGATAGACGAATGATTCTTCTTGTTTCTCTTGGTTTCCTCTCTCTCTTGAGATGATGATTACTATTATTATTATTCTTATTATTATTAATAATAGTTGTTGGTGAAATTTCATCTTGATCATCATCATTTTCATTGTGATGATGAGAAAGAGGGGGTGATTCAAGAAATGGTTCTGGACTAATTATTATTTTTTTATTATTATCTTTGTTGTTATTGTTGTTATTATTATTATTATTGTTACTACATTTATGATGGACCAGATGATGTCTACGACGAAATCGACCAGAACAGTCAGAACATGAATATGGTTTTTCACCTTTGTGGATGAGCATATGAGCTTTTAATTGATTAGAATCTGAGAATCGGGACACACACAGATCACAAGCATATGGACGCTCGCCCGTGTGCACACGAAGATGACGACGAAGATTTGCTACTTGGACAAATTGTCGGTCACAATGATTACATTGATAGGGTTTTTCGCCCGTGTGAAGTCTAGTATGGGTTTTTAGATGATGGTCACGGGTAAATTTTTTATGACAGATGTTACACTCAAAAGGTTTTTCTCCAGTATGGGTACGTTCATGGTTTTGAAGAACGTGCTTGTAACCAAATGTACGATTACAGATGGGACATGTAAAGACTTTGTCCCGAGATTGATTTGATTGCTGTTGAATAATAGTTGTCCCCATATTTTTCGGTTGTGGTGGATCCCCTTTTTTGTCTTTTTTGTGTCCATTTTTAGTTGTTGTCGTAGTGGTGGTGATAGTATGAGTAGTAGTGGTTGGTGTAGATGTTTTATCGGTTGGAATAATCATTGTATGATGTTTGATATCTATATCACTTTCATTCCGAATCAGCTCTGTATTCATTTTATTATTTTTACTTTTACTATTATTATTATTATTATTATTGATACAATTTTCAGATGAGATCAGTCCATGTTGAGCAGAGGATTTATTCCTTTTATTGTTAACTTTAGTAGAAATAGACCAATTTGAGTCTCGATGATGCTTTTTGTTATTTCCAGTCTTATTGTTATTATTATTATTATTCGTTGATGAAATTTTCCTTTCCTCTTTTGCTGTTGAATGTTCTTTCATTAATGCAGATAAATATTCAAGTTTACTACTCGGAATGGTTGAAGTGGGTATTTGTCCAGTTGTTGGATGGTGAAGATGATGATGATGATGAAACATTGGGTTTGTTGGAGTTGTTGCAACTCCCAATGAAATGGGAATCGGAAGTTGGAACCTGGAGTTTGGATTTGAGGCTGCAATAGCAAGTTGAAAAGCTGAAAACATGGCAGGATCCGCAGCAAATAAAGTCGGATGGTTGAGTAAAGTTAAACCACCATATGGAGGTGAAGGCACACTTGATGACAAGTGCTGCAAGTGACTTCTCTCCTGCCTTGTTGCATTGCTTTCCCCATCACGGAGCTCCTTCATTTTTTTGTTTGGCTACTATTTTTTCTGTAGCTCCGTGATGTAAAGATGACGACGATGACCCGCTATATATTAGCACCAAATTCTTCTTCTTCTCCTTTGCACCTGTCACCACAAAACAAAACATTCATGATAATAATCATAATGATAACTTTTTTTTATTGTTAGTTAACGTACTGTATAATATGCCACCCTTATCACAAAACAACATTTTTATATTATGACCTATCATAACATTCATTCATATAACACGCACATATTTTCTCTCTCTCTCTCTTTTGAGAAGATACATATACGTAAATAGATAACATGATCCAATCTACTTGTTATACTTATATATATATATATTTTAAACAAAATTGAAGTACGATATTTTTAAATGCAAAACTGTTATACAGAACCGGCAGAAAGGAATCATCTACAAAGAAAGTGAGTCAAGGAAATTGATAATGATGATGATGATGATGATGTTGGTTACGAGAGTAATATATTGAAGAAAATGTATTTACAGCAAAATGACTATGTAAAATGCATTGTGTATTGTATGTGTATGTAGGCTCAACAAATATACATGTATTATGTATATATATATATGCATACTTGTATACATCTAATCTTTTTTCTGTGTTACTAACGTAATGGTTTCAATGCCAGGGTCATTTTGTGTAAAATCTATTATGTATGACGTATTATTGTAGATTTCTTTTTGTACAGCACAAGTATGATTGGTTTTTAGTGTGTGTCTATATGGTCTATGTACATTTCTCAGCATCTGCTAATGAATACCTATAGAAGATTCCTTCATTTCTTGGTAGCGAGTCACAAACAACTTGAAAAAGTGACCCTTTTTCACTTCCTTACTAAAGTTATATGGTGGTGAAGAAAGGGATCCATCCATAAGCTTAAATCAGCGTTACATCTGCGTGTACTTTTTCAGAAAGAGAGAAAGAAGGAAAGAAAAAAAAGATGCACAGACCATTTCTACGCAATATTATACATTTTACATGTACTTTGTGTAACGTCTACATAATATTATGAGAAATGGTGCACTTCAACTTGTACGTTGTATGTTATACCTATATCTATATGTTATATATTACTCAATATATTACCCTAAATATTCACTTTT
This sequence comes from Sminthurinus signatus, assembly GCA_019776565.1. Classification (NCBI taxonomy): domain Eukaryota; kingdom Metazoa; phylum Arthropoda; class Collembola; order Symphypleona; family Katiannidae; genus Sminthurinus; species Sminthurinus signatus. Next base: position 1,244 of record JABASP010002553.1, on the reverse strand, counting down.
AACAACAGAAAAGGAAAAAAAAAGAAGACCAAAACGTAGTAGTACAGCATGTACCTACTACCTACTCCTTTTAAAGTCCACATACTACATACAACTAAAAAGACAAGAAAGGAAAAAAAAAACTTGTACAGGAAAAGGACTTCTCTATTAAAGCAATAAACAGTTTAGTTGCATATAAACCGTTTGAAAATCTTTTTCGTTTTCGCCTTCTATATATATGTATAACTTATAATAAAATATCCTTTTTCGTTAAAAAAAACAACAAAATCTTCTATCCTCTACTCTGTACCATGTACTGCATATATATATATATGGACTATATACATGTCAAACATGCTTGCATAGATTTACGCACTTTTCAAATGACCTTAAGAAAAAAAGTAAAACTGACAAAACGGAAATATTTACTATTATTTTTTTAAAAAATACTATGACTGTTAGTTAATTGATAGTTTATAAAAAACCTTGTACTTGACACTTTTATAAGACTTGAGAATTGAGAACCGAGTCTTATGAGAATATTAGTAGATAAATAGAAAACTACAATCCATTCTATTTCTTTTATTAAAGAAATAAAGATACTCTTCATGGTTTTTTCTGGATTACTAACGAATATTTTACTTATCAAAATTACAATCAGTAATATATTATAAATAAATAATATACTATATATTGCATGAAAAAGTGAATGAAACGGAAATTCCGTTAAAAATCTTCATGAAATTTGGGTTTTATGTCACTAACAATGACACCATTCATAAATGATGTACACAAGTTTACAAAAAAACAAACAAAAGCAAAACTAATTCTGAAAATAGTTTAAGTTACCGTAAAGATGCGCGGATCAAAAGACAAATTGTGAAGACGTCAATCCAGATTCCAACTTCGTATCCCAAAATTTAACAACTACACCACAATAACCACAGTTTAAATGATGATAATTTATAAGATGAACACAAGATCCATTAAATGAACAAGAATCCTCCGAAATTCATGAGTTAACAGTCGTAATAAGTGACTTAATTGTAGTTTTAGTAACAGCAGTAGTAGTAATATAGTAATAGTAAAAGTAGTATATGAGTAGTAGTAGAATAAGAAAAAGTAGATACACGAACACAGATTAAACACTGTAAATATAGAAGAAGAACAAGATTACACTGTAGATGTGAGTTGTTGTTGGTATCTCACCGGTTATGTGATATTGAGTAAGAGCAAGGAAAGAAGGTCATGTTAAGGCTCGCTCT
>JABASP010002552.1:0-19286 GCA_019776565.1 Sminthurinus signatus | reverse complement strand
CAAAGGGAAAAAAAACTTAGAAAAATTTTGAAAAAAAGTTGAAGTCTTAGAATTGGCTGAAACGGATTTTCCGCAGGGTCCCGGGTCTCCCCGGTGAATTTGGGTTACATACGGACGGAAGACAGACAGACAGCGTTCGTGCATTATATAATAGAGTGATTATTAATAACTTGAATATGATTAAAATTAGAATTATTATGAACAGATATGACAGTTCAGAAGTAACCATTAAAAGAGGGTTATTAAAATTTGAAAGTAGATATAATATCAAACTTCATTAACTGGGAATAAGAAAGAGATTACTAGGAAAATACTATTATCACGTACTATAATTATAATATTTTGTATTCTAAAATATTCCAAGAATTTCTAATGCTTGTTTTAGTGAGATTGAATATTATTATTCATATTGTTTGTGGGATTCTCTATTTCTCGAATTTCCTGTTCTAATTTCTAATAATAATCAAAGGTCTTAGTCACAAGTACTTATATCTGTCATAAAATAACACACCTATTATGATTTCTCTGTATAAATAAATGAAATGAATTTCCTTTTGATGATTTTTAGTCTATTCTCTCCCGTATTAAAATATATTGTTAAATACAAAGTGCATGATATTCTACACTGTACTTAGAACTTGTCAAAGACGGAGTAAATAAAAACGGAAATTAACAGATGTAGACTATTATAATTATTATCATTATATTGCACTTAAAATATACATATTGTGCATTGCATGACCCATATAATTCTTATATTATGTAGTTAGTAAACATAAACTATTTATGTTATTCATAATATAAAATATAAAATAGATTTTTACTAACTTCTAGTTTTATCCTTTGTTTTCTCAACAATGGCATCAAATGGATTTTCCTGATACCCGTGATAATACGGCCCCCTGTGTTCATTATAAATTTATCATTTTACTTTATACTCTTTACTTGTACATAAAAAATCGGCATTTTGTATTATTTGTTGATGTAAAAAATAAGACAATAATAATAATTATTATTATATCCTTTGTACGACATTTTTTACTTGTAATAAATTATAATTATTGTACCTATATGAAATTTCCTGTCGAATAGTCACATTTTGTTTCTGGAGAAGGATGGATAAACTTTTGGCAACCCTTCGGAATCTCTGGTCATCATTTGAATCGGAATAGATGACTGTTAGTGAAGTGGTCCAACCATACTTCAAAACTAGTGAAGCCACAGCTCTAGAAATTGCTTCAAATCACAACCAATCTCATGTTTTAAATAACGGCCTTCCTATATTCTTTTTCCTTCCACTCTATTTTCAAATTTAGAATGTTCAAACATTAACATATAATTAATTAAAATTACCTGCATCCGGTGGTCTGCTTCTGGAGAAAGTAGGAAATCTATTTTTGTCACTCGTCTCCTCATCACTACAAAACTGTAATAAGAAAAAAAAGCTTTTAAATAAATCACAACTTAAAAAAAAATGTCCGATTTTTTAAAATGGAGTTTTTACACCCGCACGAGAAAGAAAGGCCCATTGAAACACACAAACTTTTTTCAGGTTTCTCCACAAGAATTATTATTTACAAAGAATAAAAAGAATCGATAACAGAATAAGTAAGATAAATATCATAATTTCACAGATGACAGACTCAAATAATTCACTGACACCGATTTTAAAGTAAAAATAAACTAAATCATCTGTAAAAAAAAGAAAGATAAAAAACCTTTGTGCCAAAATCCAAAATACGTAGCAGAAGATCGCAAAATAAAATATGACAAGACGCGACAGTATAAATCTCATATTTTCAAAACATTTCATTTTTCATAGAAAAACGATTCGTTTTCCGTTTCAAAGGACTTAACATTTAATCTTTTATCCTTTTGTAAAATACTGTCTGATATTTTGTGTGCATAAGAAATCGGAGTAAACGATATCATTATTAAAATATAAAATACAAACGTAAAATAGACTCAAAACTTGTTTGTATGATTGCCCCAATTTCATTCTTTGAACATGTTTGATTCTGTGTATCATGGATCATTTTGTCAATGCCTTTTATTTTTCAAATCCCAATATTGTGTATAAAAGTTATAAATTTTCATTAAAATACTACAACGAGAGTGAAAAGTAAAGAAGAAAATTATACACTGTATTACTATATATTACAAATGGAAGCCGTGATAGAGATTGAAGATGCAAAATTTAGATGCTTCAAGCCAATGCCAAATATATTTTGAGGCAGTTTATATATTTTACGCGTATTGTATTTTTAATAACTTGATGAAAGATTGTGGAGAGAACATAAAAAGTAAAAAAAAAAGGAATGACAGACATTTTTACAAGTTGCATGAAAAATTAAACAGAATTCAGAATGGTGAATTTGTCTATTCTGTCCCGATGAGAGTAGCTCCGACACAGTAAAAACTACATGTTGAAATCGAGTTATCTTGAAATACGTTGGACAAATTGGGCATGATAATGATGATGAGTAAACTCTTTGAACCCATTTTCTACATGTATGAAAAAATATCAAGGTTGCTATACTAAAGGAGGGAAGGTTGTTTTTGTTATCAGTACAAGTATTTGAAAAGTACCAACATTTGTTTCTCGTAACAGGATACAGAATACAGAACAGGCAGTAGAGATTACTTGTAGTCTAATAAATAAATACTTAGACGGAGCAGAGTGATAATAATTATAGGGATGAAAGAACGAAAATAGTTTCATCCAAGTCCAATGACGATGAGGATGGAGAGGAAAGAGGAAAGTGTGAGACTTGTCTCGTATATTTATTGAACAATAGGCGTATTTAATACGGAGCAATAATAATAATTAGGATTATTATTTTATCATGCTCAAAATGTTCAAGTTGACGAGGACTTGTTCGTTGTTCTTCTTCTCCTTCCACTTGCTCTTATTGGTTTGAATGGCTTTTGAGACGATCCCACTCCACTTTCAATTCAACGGTATGATACGATACGATATCCTTCACGTTCATGTTCATTGTCTTGTTTTCATCCTGCCTTTCTCTTATCCGGCGCATTGTACAAATTATTATTACCCAGATATCTTTTATATTGCGTATCTATAATCTATATGATTTTATATGAGAAGATGCAACTGTCTCCTTTATTTACTCTGACACGTATAACATATTATAACTTGTATAAGTAAGGATGAGGATTGATGATGAGTAAATAGAGAGTGGATATAGGATGTCTAAAGTATTGGAATAAGAAGTGTAAATGCTCTTGATGAAAGTACTCACTCAGTGGAAACTCCAATATGGAATGTTCCTGACTGCTCTTCTCTCTTCTCAAAATATCCACTCTCTCTCTCTCTCTCTTCTCTTGATGTACTCAGAAGCCTACTTATAACTTGTAATAGTTTGTAGTTTTAGTACCAAGTGTATGTTGTATGTGTTATATGCATGACGTGGACTTTGTGGCTTTCGTTCAAATCCATCCTCTTACCTTCAACTTCAACCCGAACCCAAACTCCCGAATACACACACACAAATTGAGTTAACTTATTTATTATATTTCGTATTTGCAGTCTGTGAGCATCCAGAAAGAAAGAGAGGACGAGAGGACGAGTATTACCTATCCTAATTCCTAATACACTTGTGCATGCACAATCTACAACCATCTGATCCAGCCTCCTCTCATCTTGTTTTGTAGTTGTATTTATGTGTGTACTTGCAGCAACTTTAACCTGATCCACACAACACAACACACAACACATCTAAGACAAGACACACACACACACTTGGAAAAAGCTATTTTTATTTCCTGTGTCTTTCTCATCTCTGAATCTGAATCCATCTACAACTTTTCTACTACCTTTTCAAAGTTAACATGATAGATAATACGAGATATTCTCCGAATACTGAATACTGTGGATTTGCTGAGGCAAAAACTTGTGCAAGGCCCACCGTCGTATTTGATATCATGAATTGGATTCCTCTGTCCTTTCCATTACCACTCCTTTGAGATTTGAATAATATGAAAGATCAACTCTGTTCATCACTCTCTCTCCTCGCTCTTCCATAATAATTCTCCTTTGGCAGATCCACCCAGCAAATACAAAAATATTATCTCAATAAACATACAAAGTGTACTCTGCTCTCATCGCATCTTCAATTCCATTCCCAAACACTCCTACATTTTTCATCCACCATCTCAAAACATTTCACACCATCCTCATTATTCTGCATTTTATATTTTATTACAGAATTTCCCACATTCATACAAACTCCACACATTTTATTCACTATTCACAGAATATTGAAACATTTGAAATACATTTTTGATTTGGCTTTTTGTACAGTTTTGATGTGTAACTCATCAGTCCTTTATTTATCATTTATTTATTAATTTATTGACATTTGGTATTGGATTCATCTCTTGATTGTTTCATGTTGTGTCAGTCTTTTTAATTCAATTTAGAGTCACCTTGAGCCTTGAGCATTGGCAATTGGCAGAAGAAAAGAGAAAAGGGAGAAGAAGCAGAAGAAGAAGAAGAGAAAGAGAAAGAGGGAGGGCGATAAACGCATGAAATATTACGGAATAGCGAATAAAAACACTTGTTTCTCTCATCTATTTTATGTTTTATGATGTACATTCAAAATTCAAACTCCTAGTTTACAGTTTGTAGTTGGCTGTTGCTGCAGCAGACTCTGCTGACTGAGCGAGATGATTCAAAGGGAAAAGAGAAAAGAGATGCTCAAATAAATCTGGAGGAGCAAATAGAATTTGGAGTTTGGCGTGGATGTGTTTAGTGTTTAGTGTTTGGTGTTTGGTGTGTAGATTACAGCTGTATGAGCAGTGAAGAGTCATGAGTAGGGAATAACAGATAAAAATGTTCATGTTTACTCTCTCTGTTTTACATGGATTTGGATATGATGAAGAGGATCCGCCATTTGTCTCCTGTCCCAAGTCTACCTACCACCACGAAACACTCAAAGACGAGATCAGGACCATTTTATTCCGAGATTCTACAGCAGAGCAGAGCAGAAAGCAGAACAGGAAAAAGAGTACACAGAGTTTTCGAGGCAAATGGAATGGAATGGAATGGGAAATATGAAATCACTCTCATACATTTTCACGTCATTAACAAAGAGCGGAGAAGGAGAAAAAGAAAGAGACGGAGTGAAATGAATAGTGAGTGAGGGATCACATTCCTTGTTTCATGTTCAACACTACACACAGCAGAACAAAAGGAGAAAAGAGAGAGGGAATATTTTATTTTCTGTTATCTTCAATCTCATCTTCAACATTCAACATGCACACACAAATACACAAATATACATAAATACTAAATACACATCTTGAGACATGCATAAACACATTACAGCCTTTTCTCCATTCTCCTTTCTTCTCCATTCTTCAACTCTAAAAATATATTACACGCGTCTGCTTTTTTTGCATATGTGTAACATGGATAAATATTTAGTTGGAAAAATGAATGCGTGTGTGATACCGGTTTGTGTTTTGTGTTTTGTGTGGTTGTTGTGCTTTTTCTCGTTTCGTGGTTGTGTACAATTACTCTTGTGACTTGTGACTCGCGTACGCCAAAAGCCAAAAGTCAGGGAATGCTCTTGGTTTCTCCTGTGTATGACAATGGGCAATAAAAATACAGTTCACAGTCTCTGCTTTCTGCTCTCTGCTCCCTCCTTCTTCCTTGTCATTACACATTACACAGCGGACTTGTTTTACAAACAGGGAATAACACAAAACATAATACACGAAACACAAAGTACTACACGTTTTCTTGCTTTGTGTTTGGGCCAAAACGGTGACATGTAAATTAATTGGAGGAACAATCACTCTTATTCTCATGAAAATCCTCCATCTCACATCCACATAAAAATAAAAATAAAAATCTACCTACAATTCACAATTTACACGCATTCCAACTCCACACAAAACACACATCCATTTTCTTGTACCAAATCCCCACTGATTCCTTTCCCTCTCCAAAGCCAACACGACAAGCCACAAAATCTGGAGGAAACTCCTCAAAGTTGCAAATATAGGAAATTAATGCGACGATCAGCAGGTAAAATCCGTGTGGAAACCGGAAACCGGAAACGACTTTTAGGCTTGGGAAAATTCTACAAATCCCAAATTCAACCTCCAGGCTCTTTGACACTTGACATGACATTTAACCCAGGCACCGGCAATCCTTTTTATGTCAATATACGGCAATCCTGCTACATTTTGTAGCAATACATTTCACATTAGGCCAAAATACGTTGCCTATAGCAATTACGTACATACGCAGATTTTACATGGGATATACATATTGAAAAAAAATTTGAAAATTAATATTTAAAAAACGGCTGGATGGAAATTTTTAAAATTTTTGAGAGAATATAGATCTCGTCGAGTTCTAGGAACTTGAATTTTTTCAGATTTTTATTCGAATATTTAGTGCTCGAAAAATAATTAAAAAGAAGTTTGCTACAAAATGTAGCATTGATTGCCGTTTCCTGGGTTAACATTTGGAATTTGGAAATACATTTTAAAGATTTTTAACGATGTCGGTTTTGCAATTTTGGATTATGGCGAAAAATCTCTAGATTATGGTAAAACCTGAGGGAAAATTGTAAAAGATGAAGCAGAAACCCGGAAAAAAATGTCCATAGAGTGAAAAGAGGAGAGATAAATAATAAAAATAAAAATGCGGATAGAATAATTCTGAAAGATTTACAAGTGTAAAAAAGTAGGGAGAAAAAAGTGAGAGAGGATCTCAATTCTGTTGCAGTCTGGAGCTCAACTGACAACTGACACATTTGACAAGATGGAAAATCCACTACTTGACTTTTTCTATTTGTCTAATATGTCGAACGTCTGCATTCTGTATTCTGTGTTCTGTATCTACAATATGGAACATTGAACAGTTTTCTCTTCCTCCTTCTTTTTTATCCACTTAAATACACACAGAGAATAAAGATAAAATACAAATCTCTTTTCAAAAACAAGACAGGAGACACACATTCTGTTTTCTGTTTTCTGTTCTTAGTTCTTACTCTTGTCTATTTTTTCCGAGTCGGTACATCCCGTTTGGCTTCTTTCTTCTTTGATATTCTCCTCTCAAATCTCTCAGTTCCTCTCTCGTGAAACTTCAAACTCTCTAAACTCTAAATTCTAAAGCTATCCTCAGCACATGTTGGATGTTGGATTACGTGTAAAATTCTATCCCCCGTTTTTCTTGTTTTTTCATGTCAAGTTGAAAACTATGGCTATAAAAAGGCGGAGAAAAAACCAGAGTCGTTTGAGGGATGCATAAAAAACTATTTCTTAAAAGTAAAGACTGTGATGCTGTGTGAAATGTAAAATGTAAGATTCATGTAAGTTTCGGGTATTATTTGCTCAGTGTTGAGTGTTGAGTGTACATTTTGTACTTGGTAATTCCACTTCACATTCACATTCAGTTTCACTTTCTTTTTCATTTCATTTGCTATCGAACTTTGAGGAAATAATTTTCTGTGGGTAATGACGAGCACGTGTTGATGGCTCTCTCAATTCTCAATTCTTAAATATATTAACGCGGTTGATGATCCACCATGATTTCCGTCCAAAATACGATATTCAATTCCCGATTCCAACCTTACTTTTACTTTTACTTGCTAAAAAATAACACGGATTCTTGTTTTTCCTCTGGGCTTTTCATTCTCCAACTCTCATCATACGAAGATTTTAATAAGACGGAAAACAATAGGTTTTTTGACAATTCGCGTCACTAGGCTAAAAATGAAAATGGAAGAATGGATAATGGATGCAAAGACACGAGAAGTTTAATAAAGTGCGGAAGATTCTAACGAGTGAGGAGTGACGAGTAATAAGTATTAAGGAGGCGAATATGAAATATGAAATAGGATCAACATTTCCATCCTCTTTTCTCTTTTCTCATCAATATAAGTTTTTCTCGGAATGTAATTTTAACTCGAGACTCGAGACTTTTGAGACTTTTGAGACTCGAGTGGAAACTTGAACTTTACATTTTACGTTTTATTCATTTTGTGTGTGTGGGTTTTCTTTTCCTTTTTCCTCGTCATGCATCGTACATCGTACATCATGTGTAATGTGTAATGCATAAGAAAATATTTAATATTTATCATCCAATATTTTAAATCCACAGTTTTTTACTTTTGAAAAAAATAGATAAATAAACAAACACGTATGAAATAGGCGTAATATTTCATGTGTTTTCTGTACTTTGTGTCTGCATCCAGTTTTTATGTTGTGTATTTATGAGTCCACGAGCATTCATCATCTGCTCGGTTGAATTTTGAATGTGAATTCTGAATGTGAATGGGAAATGGTTATAGATTCTACATTTTCTTTCATGGGCCACGGTAAATAGTAAATATTATTTTCTGTTTTCTGTTTTCTAGTCTGAATTTCGAATTTTGACTTTGGAGAGTGAATGATAAAGTCAAAAGTCAAAGGAGACCTTGGACAACATTTTTCAATACATAACTCACACAGCCGCTCCTTTCATATTTCATACTTCATCCTTTCCACATTATTTTCAATATGGTCCTCAAGATCACAGATCAACTGCTCTCCAATCTCCTCTCTAAATTGTACATTGTGTATCAAAAATCAAAAGGAAATGTGAGGGCTGTTCAAAACTCAAAGTAGAAAATAGAAAAGAAATGACATTACTCGCAGAGAACTCAACACTCAATACTCAATAGAAATGAACGTTTACAATTTACAACTCAATTTTACTTGGGTAAAGCCAAAAACTCTGAATCAAAACAAATCAAAAATCAAAGCTCACAGCAAGAGAATTCTAAATTCAAAATACGAAATAAGAAATGTCGTCACCATCAAAAATTCCACAAAGAAATGTTATTTGAATGTTTTTCACTTTTTCAAAATTCATATCTAAAATCTAAAAATGATCCGCACTCGATCATCAGTTTTTCATCTTTTAGATCATAATTTATAAGTAGAAAAATATCTTTGTACTTTTTACTTTTTTATCCTAGAAAGATTGATGTTTGTAAAATTCCTGCTAAATAAACTGATAAAACTTGGCGGAAATTCCATGTAAAGAAAGAAAAAGGTTTTGTGTTTTGTGTGGATGATAAAATGTGAGTTGTGAGTTGTGAGTAGATGAGAAAAAGGAGGAGAAATGAACTCGAGACTTTTAGTTGGAGATAAAAGATAAAGTTGTGTGAGGAAAAGAAAGGGAATTGTGATTAGTGAAAAGACAAAAGATAAAAGCAAAAGTAAAAGTGCTTACATATGAGATCATGGGAATGTTGAGACTGGATGCGAGTCTGGCTTCGTGTAGACAGGATTCCTGTGGGCCGATGATCACACTCACATTCTTCCGCCATAAATTGGCCACTTGTCGAACACTCACATCTTCATTCCCAAAAGTTTCCGCAATTTCTAGCACAAAACCAATGTCAAAATCAGATTTCCTATCATTTTCATTGTGATTGTGATGACTTTGAGTTTGACTTTGAGTTTGGTTTTGGTTTTGGTTGTTGGCAGAGGATGAAGAAGATTTATTCGTATTTGGTTTCAAAGTTGAAGCACTTCGTCTCCTCTTCTTCTTTTTCTTCTTGAATGAACTTGGATTTGTGTAGACATTCATGTTTTGAAAGAATCCACTGGATTTCAAATCACTCAGAGCCAGCGTTAGAGCTCCACTTATTGTCAAACCAGGACGAGAGTATTCTACAAACGGAACAAAACATCATTAAATATTAAATACACAACAGTCTAATTTTAGTCTAATCCGTGTATTCTCGTCTGTAATTGATCTACTTGATGGCATCTCTTTGATACAGAACGTCAACAGTCAACAGTGAACATTAAGTGGATGGTTTTTGCCTATACAATATACAGTGACTCACCTTGATCTCCCGGTTTCCTGGATGAGCCGGTCATGTAACCGATTGTCAGATTGAAACTGTTGCTGTTGCTCCCACTCCCACTGCTGCTGATACTCTTGTGACCATGATGATGAATCTCGTTTGTAGTTGTCTCCAAAAGTGGACACAGGATCAAACAGAACAATGACAGCTTCACCAGGAATCCCTCTCCTTTCACTTTCATCTTGTCCACCGTCCACATCCAAACACAAACACTATTACAATCACAATTACAATCACAGCAACGGAAACTGAGGCAGAAGAAAAGGATCTCAATTTAGACACTAATCCAACTCCAATTTCCAAATCTTATCTACTTTTTTACTCGAACTTTTTACTTTTCTCTTTTCTACTGGCTGTTGGCTACTTTTTAATTACTATCTACCACTTAATTCACTTTCACATTATTATATTATTATTATTATTATCACCAACAATCAACAATCACTACGCATTCCTTTTAAAATGCGCTACATTTTCAATATGATTCTCCGCTCATTCATGTACTCAATTCCCGTTTCCGATTTCAAATCTATTCACAATCCACAATTTACATGCTATTTTTTTCTCACTTGACGTTTTTCTATCCCTTTCCAGGAAAAACAGAGGCATTGTGTAATGTGTAAAATGTAAAATTTTACTTGAATCGAGTTGAATAGGTTTTAGAGGAATGAATAATATGAATAACGAGGTAATATTATTGTTACAGATTTATTGTAGAGATGGGTGAGAAAGGAATTAGAAATTAGAAATGCCCAGGAGCTTCTGTTAACAATTGTGTCATGTGTCAAAAGTCAAACCCACAGCACTTATGATAATTGTAGTGCTCTTCATGTTGATTCTTGATTCTTGTCCCGCTTGTTCAGCTAATGGGAAATCCACTGAAATGCAGAATGTCAAGTGATGTGATGCTCGCAGCAGTGGTGTGCGAGAGGAACTGAACTCGACCGCTCGGTCGAGTTTCACCCGGGAACATTATGTTACGACTTACGAGACACGACACACAACACAGGACGCACAACATCCAAGGAGCATGTGAACACGGGATTCTGGATTCTCCTTTCCACTTTCCACTTTCTGCTTCAGTTTAGCATTTACTTTGTATTTTGTATCCCCGGAAAAAGGAGAGAAAGAGCGAATCTTGGGGATTCTGCAATAATTTACCATATTTTAAATCCAGTGCAATGAAAAATGAAAACACATGTAAAAGCTACATGTCCAACATCTAGTGATTTTAAAGTTTTGATCCCTTTTAAATTGTAAATATGCGCTCCCTGTCCTTGTTATTTATGTTTTATGTGCAATGTACTAAAAAGTACAGATAGTTGAAATAAGCCTGGTCATTTTTCGTTTGTGGTTTGCGGAACAAGTTTTCACATTTGTTCTCTTTTTTCCTGCTCATTTTATTTGATTCAAACATGTACATTTTTTTCTCTTCGCCATTCACGATTCTCGACTTATTTTCCCCATAAATGAAATTTGAGCATTTGAATTCATAAAGACGCTGTAGATTGTAGATTTTGTGTAAAATAGGGCAGTTGACTTTGGACTGTAAATTTTGTAATAGCAGCTGAATACTGAATCCACGATACACAATGCATCTCATGAGACACGTCGCCTCATTTAACAGAAATTTGAAATTTCATATGTAATAATCCACAAACTCCAAATGGTATCATTTCTCCCTTTCCACTCTCCACTCTGCTCATCATAATAGGAACAAAAATACAATTTCCCGTTTCGTGAATCTAGAATCTAGATCTAAAACCAGGTTTCAGAAGAGACCTCGAGCCATCTTCTTATTTTTTTACTACATGTGTGTAGTGTGTAATGTGTAGTATCACATGTTATAAGGATCATTTTTACTTTTTACAAAGTTTCTGAAAACTCCAAGGGTTTTGTGTATTGTAGACGAGAAAACCCAAGTATTTTAGTAGGTTCATAAAAGATAAAGTGGTATTATAAAAAACTAGAAAGAGTCATTGAAAGATCAACGAGAAGAGTTTTAGCTTGAGTTGGATGAATATGCAAACTGCAAATCCACGTTCTATGTTCTATGTGCTGTAGTAGATTCTACTCAAGAAAGTTGGCCATTTTTCCTCGCAGTATTTTTCTTGTTTCTGCACACAGATTTTGAAATTTCATAACGCATCAAGAACTTGGTGATTCATATTTAATTATTCATTCATATTTTGGATGTACTACAATTATTCCGCTGCGAGTTTTCCTTTTGTCAAAATCGATGGAAAATGGAAATATTATGCTGTGACATTTTAAATTTGTGGGTCTCCAACTTGCATCAAAATATATAGTATTGTGAAAAATTCCAAATATGATTTTACTACGGAGCAGTTGTTGTGTTTTGTCTACTATTTTTCTCTCGATAATAATCATAATAATTATTACCGTAGTTGAAATTTTTGGAGGGAAGAAAAGATTCTGTAGGTAAATGATTGTAATACAAAGAGTGCGGTTGCTGGCTTTCACTTCCGTTTGCTCCCCTTTCCACACCATTAAGTACATTCAGTGTCTAAGTATACTACCTGTGTATATAATACAATATTATGTTTACATGTATGAAATTACAGTTTAGTATCTCACATGCACAAAGTTACACGCATGTAGAAACACAGAATCAGCGGATACTTTTACTTTGTACAGAAGTAGCATGTGCTTTCTCTCTTGAGTGGACATGATCTTGAATCTCCAGTTGAATCCTCCTAGATTTCACAAATGACTTTTGAAAAAAGATGAGACTGAGCTAAAATTTTAGAAACTTTTTATTAGTTAAAAAGATTAAAGGATAAAAAATGATAGGACATGATGCCATGTTAAATAATACCATATTATGTATTTATTTATGTAGTGAAAGTAAAGAGTAAAAGTAAAAGTAGAGACATTAGACATTTTAGCGAAATAATCCAGTGTGGTTTTTATTCATTTATTTAGGCAATAAAACATAACGAGTGAATAAAATGAGAATGTCACAAAAGTCTATAAAGTAATAAATAACATAATAATAATATATAAAATGTAGATAAGAAATGATCTCACTGGAAAATAACTCAAAGTAAAACAGAGTCAGGGAGCAGATTGTGCAACGCAATAAAAGTAATACAAAAAAAGTACTTACTACCGTTAAAATTCACACAGAGTTTATAAAATCAAGAGTATAATATATAAATGGTATCTATAATTGATTATACACAGAATATGATCCAGAAAACAAGTATAAAAATAATACAATAAATAAATGCAAATAATAATAATACTATAATACACTGGTACATTAACATACAATCAGTCGCCACTCCATTTTGAAGGATATGGTTTCTGAAATACGGATTTGCGAACAATTATTCTTAGCTATTATAGTATCATATGATATCAGACGGTAATAATAAGAAACTCAAATAATATTATAGATCTCTACTCTGGTTAAGTCTTCATCCGTATGACTAGAAAATGAACCAATTTTTTAGTATAATACTTTGATAACTGACAAAGGTGTGCTTAAAATATATAGGTAAATGACAACAAAGGTTCACAAATTTTTATAATGAGAGCTACAATCAACATAATACAGCATTACTTTTTCTCATCTAAATTTTTAATTTCTATATAATATAATATAATATGCTTTGTACTTGTATGAGTGTACAACTGATGATGAACAAGAAGTAATAAAATACAACCACTGTAAACTACGACACAGATATTTTATAAAGTAACTGTGTATGTCCCTTGTTCATATAATAATATTATATAGAATGCATTTTAAACTGTAAAACTAAACATAATACTGCACAAAGGACAAACAGATACCCTGTATTATGAAGGAATTCAAGTCAAACAATAAACTGATCACCATCTTCACCATAAAACTTGGATATCGGAACTTGTTTCCTATCAAAACCGTGTGGAGGAGACTCGATTTGTTCATCATTCCCAGTCTGAGGTTGGTCATGATAAAGTTTCAGTGGAGGAAGTGGTGGAGGAAGTTGAGATGAATTTCCAAGTCCTCTCTTTTCTTCTTCTACTGTTTGTTCCCAAAAGCAGCCGAGATTTCCTGGTCCATCATCTTTCTGTCCTGCACCATCGAAGTTACTCCCCAGTAGATCAATATTGTTATCAGTTGCTATTAATGGCTTTTTGTGATTAACTAGGGAATTATTTTGTGCTGGATCAATTGTAGTACGAGTACTAGTCTTTTCCTTATCAGCACTATCATCATCATCATCACAGCTAAAGTCAAATAAAATTGGATCTTGCTCCGTGAGATTATTTGTAGAATTACTCATTACATTTGGACTAGACTTAGATTCAGGTTCTTGTAATTGTTCAGAATATTCATTATATTCCATGTCTGGTGGATTCAATCCAAGAATTCTGTATAGTTTTCTACAAATAAAATGGGATAGAATACATAAATAAGTTGTATATAATTAATCAACTTTGGAATTGTTGTTTTATGAAATTTTTGTACTTTGTACTTCAATACAAACTTACATGACAGGTAAATAAACTTGTGATGTCTTTGGATCCTTTCCCTTTTGTTTAAAAATAATACAGTTTTAATAAAAAAAGAAATATTATCAGACATTATATTATACAGAAACTTTGAAACTTTGAAAATATGTATTACATACACATTACAAATGTATGCAATATATTATGGTGGTCATATTAAAATATTTAATATTATGTTTTTACCTTAATTATAGTCATTTTAAAAGGCTCTGCACGAATTTTTTTGAAAAGGGCATCAATTTTAGAACCATACATGTTTCTTAGACAAATTCCATTGATCTCATCTAAAATATCACCAATTTCTATCTGGTCACCCTACAAATATAGATGCATGTAAAAAGAATAATGACATTCATAATAATATTATACAAAAAGTTGCACATTGCACAATACTTTGGATTTTTTCTTTTTTCACCAAAAAAACAGAAAATGAAGTATAACAAGTATAATATATTATGTATATATTATGTATACCAATTCAGCTGCTGCACTGTGTTCTAAAATTGTGACAACAACAGGGAATCCTAATGGAAATCCAAGAGTAAGTCCAAGTCTGGTACAAGGTACCATTTCCGTTTTGACAACCGCTGGGAGTTGCCAAGATTCATCAAGAAATGCAGAGTTACTCAAGTCCAAAGGAAAGTCATAAGTACTCAGTTGAAGAAGAAGAGAATAGAATATTTCTGATAAAATTTCATGACCCAGGATTGAAGCATTTGGTCTGTAGATCACTCGAAGAGTCAAGTCATTATAATCTTTGTTTTCAACATGGAATTGAAGTGGGACATGAAGACATTTTCGACGTAGACAGGTCCGAATTAATAATCTAGTTCTTCCTACATGAGTTTTAACCTTTTTATCATTCAGGACATCTTCAAAGGAAGTTTTAAATGTTAATGGAATAACCCTATAATAAAATAAAAACGATATATACAAAACACACAAACATCACAGTTTTAGTTTAAAATTTAAAATCATCCTTTTAGTAATACATATGAAATATATACATGTAAGTAAATAGACTATACTGACTTTTGATATTTTCTCAAAATTTGGTAAAACCACTGAAAACAGTCAGCTTTCCAAGGTGTAAATCCATCATAACGAACTAGACCCTTGAGAAAAATTGATTCCAAGCAATGACAGAGTAAGAAAACTGCTTCATTGTCATCTCCAAATGACCTTTGATAATCATTCCCTTCTGTACCATGGACTAATGATATTATATGACCTGTGTATATGAAAATAGACATACATTTAATACACAATAGTTATGAATGATTCCATTAAATCTAATAAAAAATATATGCAATTTAATTCATCAAAATTTACAATAATTGAAAATGTAAAAAAAAATTATTATTATTATTATTATTAGTTTTGTAGTTTGTTCTGTATCATATTTGAAGGTGTTTCGAAATAAAAAATGTTTACCTATATATATAATATATTTTTTATTATTATATACTCATAATATGATTTTAAATTATAAATAAATACGTTACTGCTGGCATGAAATATGCTTCGCTTATATCCATGAAAAGGTAATGATTTTATACATATTTACACACGATATTTTTATAATAAATATAAAAATGGGTTACAAAACTCATCTTTTACTCTTTTTTTATTTATTTTTATATTAAAATTTGTTATCAAAAATAATAAAAAGGTTTTACAAAAAATAAAAATAATTTTACCTTTCACTTCCCGGAGAAGTGGATCACTCAAAGTCATTTCTATAAGATTGTGTTGTACAAATCTTTGTTTCTGTGCACATTTATAGTTGAAAAGTTTTAAGTATACATACTTTTAATAGATTTCCGTCCGTTGCCGAGATGCAAAAAATGGTATTCAATTCACGATATAATTCATTTTACGAAAATAATAATTATTCATTAATCATTATTAAGTATTTTTTAACTTTGTTGAATTCATTACACTTATTTATGCGTCATTTTATATTTGTGTGTATAATATATATTTACACACTATCTATGATAGCTCAATTTACTGATAAATAAGTCGTAAAGGCTTTTCTACACATATTTTTTTGTATAGCCTGAATTCTTAACAAACAAAAATGTAAGAAAATTATAATAAATAACGTTTTTACACATTTATTCTTCTAATTATATAATATTCGTGATAACAATTGGCAGTGATGAACAATACAACACTATATTTTGAACTCCAACAGGTATAGTGAACAACTTAAAACTTTTAAAAAGCGAAGTACTAAATAACATGAATAATAATAATACCTAATTAAATATTATAATTAAATTTTAACCTTACTTTTACTTTCTATACTTTCTATACCTGTCAAAAATGTTATACATGTTATACAAACCGCTCCAGGAAAATGGGCTGGAATTAGGCCCATACATTGGAGTTTGTATATTATAATATATACAGAAATACATAATAAGCTTACAAGAAGAAAAATCAATAAAATAGTATGTATATTATATATACCAAGATATCTCGTTTTATATATAAAAGCGAATCCAATCTACATGTGTATTTTTAAAACACATATGTGACGGATTCGCTTTTAAAATCATGAGATTTTCGAATATATTATAATATTATGTATTTCTTTACATACATAAGTTAAGTTAAGATAGTTAAGTTTAAGTAAAAGTCTCAATAAAATATTATAAAATATGATGTTATAATAAAATATCAAAATTTTATCCCGGTCTCGTTCTCGATTATTATTATTAATTATTATTATCATTTTCTATAATGTACTTTGTACATTCATACGTATATTATAATATCTAATATATCTATTTGTACTTTGTACATATATATATTCTTTCGGTATCTCTTATTAATCACTTTAAATATAGTATAATATTATAGTTTGTTAATCATAATATAGACTTAAACTATATAATAACTAATAATATTATATTATAATATTCATCATGTCTGGTTTTATTTTATGGTTATTAAAGCATATAATAATAAAAGTGCTAACTTATAATTATTATTGTTGTTATTGAACTTTCCAGTCACATATTCTACCTCCCAATAGACGTGATGTATGATCTGTAAATCAAAAAAAAAGAAGAAAATATCAAAAATTATTATATTATCATTATTCCTACAATATAATATGCACTCTTTACTAGATCTCGTATCAAAAATTATTGTATAAAAACTATAAAAATAAAAACATATACATAATAGCAACAATAAAATTTCTTTTGTTTATTTTTTTTTTTTGAACTTACACATTATATAAAATATGACAATTGAGCAATTCAAGAAATTTTATGTGTCTCCTCTAATTCTTCTAGCTAATATAAGATCCTTTTGCATGAGAGTGACTCGTTTTGCATGGAGTGCCAATAAATAGGAATCTTCTAATAGGCCTATAAGATATGCTTCTGCTGCCTCTTGAATTGCAGCTAGGGCTAATGATTGATACCGGATATCAGCTAAACCAGTTACTCTAAAAGTAATTTCTCTAACAAGTCTTTGAAATGGTAGTTTAGGAATGAGGGTGTTTGTACTACCCTGATATTTCCGAATTTCTTGAAGTGCTTTAGTGTTAGGACGGTAGCGAACTTGACGGGTAGATCTTGATGATTGTTGTGCTGGTGAGGGTTGTCGTTGTTGTTGTTGTTGAGGTGGTTTTGCAGTCGATTTTCTTGCAGTCGATTTTCTTGCAGTCTTTCTAGAACTAGAAGCAGCTTGATTTGGCCGTGTCTAAAATATATAAAATGCAAACAAGAAACACCAGTAAAAAAAAGATGCATCATTTGTTACGTACAATATATTATTATACAATGTCTTTTTCATTCTCATTATTGATTACAATAATATTATGTACTATAGTAGTTTTAATAACAATTTCCAATATAATATCAAATTATATTAACTTACCATAATAGCTGCTTCTACTTGAGCATCTCTGTCTGCCCAGCATTTAAAAGATAGATGTTTTTACAAAATCAGTTTAAAAATACACTATTAAAACCAAAACTAAATTATAATAAAAAAATTATACACAAACGAAGAGAAAACAATAGGAGAATAAATTAAAATAAACACATTATTTTAGTATTTATCTTGTAAACACATTTAAAATAAAAAATAATTAAAAAATACTTAGAAAATTCAACATTCAATTCAACGACAAAATCCAAGCGATATTTTTTATGAACGCTCTCAAATCCCGGTCCTCCAATCGCGCTTTGAACCAAGGGAGACCTGGAGTATTTGTGAATCTACTACCATCTGAAAAAGCAGTTTCGACGCACATACATTTAACAATGTGACTTTTTTGTACAACAATTAAGATAAATATATTATGAGGATACATTGGGTATACTATGAATAGAAATGAACATTTTAAAACAATACAATAATTATTTTTCAAACATAAAGCGCATTCATTTATTTTATATCTTAGAGAATAGTGTATCATTCATATTATGATGATACACTCACACAGTATGTAGTAGTAGCTATTCGTAATATTTTGTAGAAGTTTCATTTCGTTTGTAGTCATATACGTCATTTATACAAACACATTTTATTTTTCATTACTTATACTTAATTATTTACTATCAATAATTAATATATTACTATACGCATCGTAAATCGTAACAAAAAGAAAAAACAAACAAACAACAGAGTATATTATGTATATACATATAGAGTGAAAAGAATAAATAAATGAATTGATAAAAGAATCATATATTATGGTATACAATATTATTAATTATTATTATCATTAGAACAATAAAAAAATATTATTGTTACCATTTGACATTTTCATCTTGTTTTATATCAAAGTAATAAATATATTTATATAATAATATGCACTTATTTTTGTCCATA
>JABASP010002551.1:0-19307 GCA_019776565.1 Sminthurinus signatus | reverse complement strand
AGATGCCAGCACAACTTTCTGCTCCTCTCTTATTAAGTATTATCAATATTATTCTTAGTTGACATGTTATATTGTGTTATGACTTCCACTTCATTATCAATTTGCTACTGTCTACTGCCTACTGCTTATTCTAATATGTAATATGACACTTTTTGCCTTATCGAGAGCATTTTGAGTTTTGAGCTTTGAGCTGAAGAAGACTGAGTTATTGTGAGTTGAAGAGACGAGTTTTACTTTGTTCCTGTACTTTGTACTAAAAACTAAAAGTAGATAGTTCCACTTCCTTATGCATTTCCTCTCTATCACCAGTCTCACATGCAAACTGTAAACTATGAACAGTAAACTGAACCGCAAGAGTACAGATAGATATTTAAAATTTACTCTGTAAACTGTGGAGCTTTTTGTATGCCTCTGACTGCTATCTATATTTTGCACTCTCTGGTTCTGGCCTATAGTCTAGATAAATATGAACTGAAATACTGAACTGACAACTGAAATTGAAAAGTTTGCAAGCCAATGTTTTTTTGCGTAAGATGTGAGACAATAATTGATTTACAAAATATATTTATACATTTTATATTTTATTTTGCACTACCGTTTATTAATAATTAATATTGAATATTGAATGTGTATAAAGTCATACATAATAAATGCACCGCATTTAGACA
The DNA here is from genome assembly GCA_019776565.1 of Sminthurinus signatus. Taxonomy (NCBI): domain Eukaryota; kingdom Metazoa; phylum Arthropoda; class Collembola; order Symphypleona; family Katiannidae; genus Sminthurinus; species Sminthurinus signatus. The sequence continues at coordinate 18,639 of JABASP010002551.1, read as the reverse complement.
AATAGCAAATAACAAATACTCTGAATATGTAACAAGTAACAAGTGATATCTATAAATGATATAGTAGGACATAATACATAATACATTACAATGTACAATGTACAGACATGAAACATATAAAATGTCAAAAAAGTGTATACTTTCTTGTGTATGCTCACATCTCACATCTCACATATGTAGATATAATTCATAATTCAAAACAAGATGTGTGTTGTGTGTATTACATAATATATAATAAATAATGCTGTATGTAAAATGTACAATGTACAGTTTTCATCAAATGGAATACATAATAAATATAACAAAGTTTTTGTGAGCTCAAAATACAAACAGAATACACACACACACATGAACATACACATACACACTTGATCAGAATTATATTCGTATAACGTATAAGTATGATCACCACTGAATGACAATAAATAATAATAACAACTTATTGACAGAAAAAGGACACTAATAAAAAGTGCTACATTCTACATTCTACAATCTAAACACTACACACACAATAAAAATTAAAAATACACTAAAGGTAAATAATACAAAATAATTTGTGGATATTTACAATTTTCAGTAGAGTTGAATATTATAATATTATACAACATACGACATACGACGCTATAAGTTATAAGTACAATTTGCCTGACATAAATACAGTACTATCTACAATCTATAATCTATAATAAATAACGCAGTTCAAGGTACACGTGTAGGACAACAACAAATGCAAGCTAAATTTGCACATTTCACAATATAATATTAAGTATTAAGTATGCATAGTAGGTAATAGGTAATGGGTATTAAATATGTACTTTAAATGAATCGACATGAAAAGAACGTCCTGTCACGGGGAGCTCCAAACATTGTACAATTTGTACATATTTGCATGTGGTAACATTAATAATTTTACATTGATCGTAATTCGTATTAGGCCAGTTGGAACTTGGAACATTTATATAAGTGGTAGTAAAGCATAAAGTATTAAACATGACATGGATCATTGATATTTCATGTAATAATTTCCATCAAGTTTATCGATTATATCGACTAAATTTGAATTTGAATTAAAGTTGTGGATTTTGACTCAGTTATGAGAATGATAATTAAAGTGCATTTTGCATCCATCTGATAAAGTTGAATACATTTTTAAGAGGAGATTCAAGGAGTCGAGGAGAACTGTTCTTTACATTGACGTTACTTGTACTGAGGAAAGTGTTACTGGCGGAGGATTCCTTCTTGTGATCCCAAACACTGTCCCCTCCAAGATTACACTCACTCATGTCAATCACCGTGTCTGTCAGGACTTGAGTTATCTTGGAAAGAAACTTTATATTATCTGGATTTAATGAGATCTGAAAATGTAAACCAAGTTCAAATACAAAAGGGCAAAGAATTAGTATGTAGGAAGATCTTTTCATGTTTACAAAAGTATTTATTATTTATCATTTACCTCTGGACCGTCACAGACGGAGTGGTAACAATTCCTCATGTTTCCTCGGTATGGACCACTGTCCGTCATCAGGATGGCGTTCAAAGTGGTAGGAACAGAACTGTCGTTCATGTACCAAAACTACAAGAAAAGAATGAGCAAATTTAACAAAATATTCATTTTTATAATTTATTTATTATTTATTATATTTGATTCATGAGTCACAAACCCTTGCGTGGTCACTCCGAAGGAAGTTGAGATGATCCGCTAAAATTTCCAGTTCAGGTAAATCTGCAGTGAGCATGAGAGGGAAAGGTCTCAACTTGTACTTTTGTTCATGACTCGAGCGTCTCCAGTGAAAGTCAAATTTTTCAGCTAGTCGATATTCGACATCTCGACGATAAATCATGGAGAGGAAATCCCCTTTGAATTTCTCATTTGCAACTTGATCGTACACATCCGGCACAACTAGACTCCAATCTGTTGGAAATGTTTGTGAATATTCTGAACTATTGAAATTTAGGATCGTGTCCATTATAAAAGCTCCCTGGAGAGAAACAAAAAAAGAACATTTGAAATTTGAATACAAGTATTTTTGTAGCACATTTTAAAAATTTGAAATCTGAAAAGAATCTGAAATGAAATGAATAATGAATATTTAATGCATAACACACCTGAAACTTGGCCATTCCAATCTCTTTAGGGAAATTAGACTTGAGGATTTTCATCAAGTATTCTTTAATGAAGACGAGGGAGCCTTGAGAACCGGATTCTGTTACATTCAGGAAAATACACTTTTTACATGTACGCCGAATATTTAAAATACTGCATAATATTTACTTTCAGAAATATTAAACTACTTAAATAGTATTTAAAATTTAGATTTTATTTTGGGTGATTACCTTCCAAATCGAATGCAACGTAAAATACTGAGTATTTGGGTCTAGTATAAAAAAATTATCAAAATTAATCAAAAGCGTATTATGCATTATGCTACAAATTGATCTTGAAATTTTAAGCTCTATGGAATTCAACACAAAAGCTTTCTTACTTGCATCCTGAATGAGAAATTGCTCTGGCCGTCTCAAGCATTGCACTTACGCCGGATCCATTATCATCCGTCCTGTTTACAAAGTTTTTGAAGATTCAACCTTTTTTAGATTTCAAACATGTCTAATGGACTTATTTTTATTCGTGTATTTTTATTTTGTAATTTTTTTCAGATAAAATTTCAAATAAATTTACCCTGGAGTAAAATTCACAGTATCGTAATGTGCTCCAACTACAATCGGCCGATCATTTGGAGTTCCCCATTCTCGCCCTTTCAGAATTCCAATTACATTAGCTCCTTTAGGGATTTGTCCAGTCTCATACTAAAATTCATGTAGAAAAAAATTCAATAGAATTAGAAATGCACAGTTTAAGATCTAAAATGAACTTACATTTTGTAAATTAAAATTTAATCAAGTATTTAAAGTTGAAAAAATATAAGCTTACAACATTGAGAAACTGAATGGGTTCAAAGTGTTGGATAGTTGTGGGCATTAAACTTGTAAATTGGAAACTATCTGAAATGTATTTCTTCACAAATTCTTTTGCCGTCTCATTCGTCACGTGACTCCTAAAAGTAGCAAAAAGAAGTTTCCGTATTCAAAAAAAATGCTATTGATTTGAGAGTTGGGAGAAATTTCATTGAAAATAAATTTGATTAATACTTTGCATAATATTTTTATGGGATTTTAATGTTTTTTACCTCGGATAATTGAATATATTTTGGAGCATCCATACTAAATTTTCTGGTTTAATCACGGGTTTCTTGCCTGCATATGGTAATGTGATTGAAGAGACGTCATAGTGTCTCGTATTAGTTCGACTCCCACTGCCACCGCTACTACTCGTGTCTATGAAGGGAGGATATCGAGAGGGAAAGTTATTGTTATTATTATTAGTATTGGTGTGATGTTGGCGGTCTGTGCGATATCCGGCGGACTCAATGAGATGATATGGATTTTCATTCAGCTGTTCAATTCGAGAAAGGCCAGCTGATCGGGAGGTGGTGAAAAATTCCCGATTCCATTCATCCGCTTGCTCTTTGTTCAAACTCGGATTTCTATCAATTACTTCCGGTTCCCGTTCCACGATTCTTGCAATCACTCCACCCACTATTATCGCTGCCCATAGAGCTAAAGCCATAGAAAATAGATAATACACACATAATACATAATATATTATTATTGACCTTTTAAAATTTATGGTTATAGCTTAGAATCTCCATTAAAATAATAATGATTAGAAAGAGCAAATAAAATGGAAATTTATCAGTGTTTTCTCACAAAAATCCCGTCATTTGTTTTAAAATCTACAATCTACAGTAATATCTATTTAATGTACTTAATGTTTTTGATCTTTTCGCCTATTGTCTCTCATTCTCATACAGTATTTTTACAGCTTGCATTTTTTGTACAAAATGCAGAGTGCAGAATATTCATTCAAATGTGTATTTACAGAGTAAAGAGTCTGTAAACACGCACCGAATTTACATAATTTGTTTTTCGAGGTGGATGTAAAATTGAAGGAAATTGGTTTGGCACAAGTCCACTGTTTCATTCATTTCACGCGTTTTGGCACTGCCAAACCAAATGCCGGTTGTAGAAGGCACACATTACACATTACACATGTTACATATCACAAACATATGTATGTGTCTCAGGCCCGAGATTTCTAGTTTCTAATGTCTATTCTCGCAATTCATAAGCAGATGAACGCCATCATCATTATCTAAATCGTAATCTTTTATACGACCATTTTCATTCACTGTCACATTTATTTGAGACATAAAAATTATGTTTGTATGTAGTTTGTATTTTGTTATCCACATTTCAAATGCTTAAAAATTTACAATAAAAAAATATTACAGATTACAGCAATTCTACAATAACCTTTAGCTTTAAAATTCAAAACTATGTTTAAATATTAAATAGAGAATTTGAAAAATACAACTATTTATATATTCATATTTTATTTTTGTTTTTCATAATACGACTTCCGAATTATACAATTTTTCCATATGAAAAAAACAAACTCTCCGGCAAAAGTCAAACCTTGAGACTTGAGACTTGTGGTTTAGTGAAAAAAGGAAAAAAGATAAAGTAGTATTAATATCCCATAAAACGTGGCAAAAAATGATTTGTAAATATTTATCATTTGTCACCCACATTTTCAAAAACATCCAGAATCTAGAATCTCGGCTGTTTCTCTTCTGTATGCAATGCCAATATTAACCATAAAAAATAGAAAATAGTCAGGGGTTTTGATGAAAAAAGAAGATATGAGCCGGCTAAAATCTGAAATACAAAATGCGAGATGAAATAATATTGTCTAAATAAATGAATATGAATATGATGATAAATACATATGAATTTGCTCAAATTAGATAAACTACAAATTACATGCATGATATTTTTGATTCAGTACACTTTCGAACGACAGAGTTTTATTTATGTTTCTTCCATTGAAGATAATCCTACAAGTAAAAGCTAAGCCTTCCGCATTGAAATGACATGCTCTGTTCTATATTGAATATTGAACTGTACAAAACACAGAAGCAGTTTGGGGTTTGGAGTTTGGATAACAAATGAGTTGAGACTTGAGACTAAAGACAAACCTGAGAAACAGAGGAAAGAAGAGGACAGCCGTACAAACGTCATGATTAGATGTTTCGCACACTGTAAAACGCATTCACATGCACAATGTACACTGTAAACTGCACACTACACTTACACTTAAATACTTGCAAACGACCGTGTATATTTTATCGGCCTAAAGAGTAATAATTAATTATTCCACTCCCCGAAAAATCAAGTCTCCAAAATGCTTGCCTTTGTTCACAATCCACAATTTGAATATAAAATATCACAGCACTGGGAAAATATCCCTGAGAGTTGACTTGGCTTGATTCTTGTGATTCTTTTGATTCCTCAGTTTAAACTCTGATGACTTTGGACTTTGGATAAATATACCGTTGATTTCAACTACCAATTATTGCTGTCTCCCGTTTACCTATACAAGCATTGTAATTGTTGTTTTACTACTCGATACTAGATACTAGAACTACCAGCTCCTGTCAAGTAACTTCCCTGACAAGTTTATATAAAATGGCAAATGCCAATACAAACACAAGTCAATGTTTTCCAGCTCAGTCCATTAGTCAGTGAATAAATAAATAAATAAGCCTTTTGTCACTGTTAGTATTTAGTATTTCGTACTCCACACGTTTTTGGAAACGTTAGTTGTTAGTTAATTTAGTTTCAAACAGTTGACTTGACTTGACTTGCTTCTTTCGTCTCGGAAGAACAAAGACAAATGTACAACTAATGAATTGTACTTAGCCTTTCATATTTTTTATTTTAGTGAATAGTGAATAGTGAATAGAGAATGTGTCTTTGACATGTGATATGGGATATGTAAAGAAAAAGTAAAGAAAAAGTGGATGAGGGCAGAAACAAGAAGAAGCTGTAGTAAAGAAGAAGCTTTAGTAGAGAAGAAGAATTTGACTCAATATTTGTATAGGAGCTTAACATTATTTGCCAATAATAAAAACCGTCTGTTTGTACTGTATTATAATCTTATTGTGTTGTACTTTTTGTACTGCTTGTAAATAATCATTTACATATGATAAATACCATATGATATCTTCCCTTCTCCTCAGCATAGGTAACTAGTATCTACAGTCTACAATCAACAATTTACAATTTACCTTATCTACCATCGTGGTCAATCTCTGTTAATAGTTGATACACAGTACAGACTACAGACATCACGAGCGCACATATTACATATCGTACAGTATATTATAAAGATACATGATAAACAGTAGTATGAAATATAAAAGGTATACTTAAAAACAACAACAAGGGAAATGGAAAATGAAAGAGACAAGAGAGACTTCTTTTATTATTACAGGGCTGTCCGCCTTCCCGTACGTGTTATGTCTAATGTGTGTGCGTTTATAAATCCAGTTCTTGCTCTTGACATCTACGGTAACAGTTAGTATAGTAGTTGTATAGTTGTAGTTAGCTATCTTTTAAATCTGCAAATTAATTCCAATGCCTGCTGTTGACTGTCTCTTAGACACTCTAAACTCTAAACTACTCTAAAGACGCTCGTGGAAAGTGAATGAAAAGAAAATCACCTAAATAAAACACAATTACAACTATTGTTTTGTATTGGAATTGGAATTGGAATGAGGATTGTAGTGTAAAGGTAAAAGATAAAAGGAAAGAGTAAATGTCGATGGATGGTTTCAGTTTCACAGGCCGTTTTCTTTCTTTTGTCCATTCATCTTAAGCCGAAGCTAAGCCGAGTCATGTCATTTCATGTTTCATGTTGTGATCGTTTATTATGGATACTGATGACTGATAACTGATAACAATGATTATCTGATTGAATGAAATTGAATCTGTCATGCACTCTCAACTCTCTATGTCAAGTTCAGATCATTTTGTTAGTCACAGCTCAAAAGAAAGGTGATTATAATAACAATGTTTGTATAGTTTAAAAAGTATCAAGTATCAAGTTTAAAAGACATGATACACGATACACGATACTTGATAGAAACGTGATTACTGATAAAACGGTCTAAAACCAGTATTATTATCAATTATGAATTGCCATTAAAAAGAATTAGCAAGGACCAGTTAAAAGTTGAAACGCAGTTGCAGAAAGTAGAGATCAGAGACCAGAGATTTCTTTAATATTCCCAATTCACTATTCACATTTCCAAAGGTGGAAAAGAAAAGAATCACTTTTCCTTGCTGTAATTAGTAATAATAACTCTTGCTTCTTGATCATGATTCATGAAGAAAAGTGAACACGAGAGAGTGACAGCAACAAGAAAACAAGACAAAACAAAAAAATCCTACTGACCCGCATAATTCAAAACATTTATTAATTGTTTGACCTCTTAACCCATTTGCCGTTTGCCGTTTGCCATGCTTTCCTATTTCCTATGCATACAAAATACAAAATACAGACACCTTCACATGTTCTGTCTGTACTCTGTACTCTGTACACTGTAAATTCATATTTGAATCGCTAATATATTTACCATTTACCATGATGACACTACGAGACAGAATAAAACACCTTCACAAACAATATACTACACAAATCTCAACTCTCAAACAGATAAAACAAAAGAAAGGTCTACAATCTACAACATTGTCATTTGCCAGTGCAGAGACAAACATGATACATTGTTTAAATATTAAATATAGAGTGGTAAATAAGAAGCTGTGTAAAATGTGCAATATGTGTACGGTGTACACAATACATGTTAAAAGTTACAAAAAGTAAATAGCGTATATTATACAGCGTGTTTTAAGTTCAAACGAGTATATGAAGAATATGCACAGAATATAAGATATAAGTCTCGATAAATATAACGGATTAGAAGAAGCAGCAAACTATTCCAGTATGTTTTCAACTGCAAAGCCAGTACAGTAAGTACTTCTTACTTGTACACTGTACATATTCAAATACAAGATACAAGTACTTGCAAATCAAAACATTTCTTGTTTAACTGGTCCAATCCTCCACTCTCTAGTCTCTATCTACTGTTTTCACTATCTACTTACTTGAATGCCATTTTTAACTTGCTAATATCAAACAATCTATCAGAAAACAGAAAAATCAAGAATATACATGAGTACACTTCTTTGTTTATTTTTGTTCACTAGTTTGTGTAAATTTATAATGCACACAGTACAGAATGAGTAAATTCAAAATGTTTTTATTTCTCACACGTACAAAGTCGATTTGATATAAACTCATGCAAACTCTTCCTTCAAAATGAAAAATGTCAATTTTTTACACAAATCTCCATAGACCATATCGTATAGACTAAAGATTATAGACTGTAGAAAACTAGGAATAAAAAGTACAAAATTACCACAAACGTAGGTCATCTTCAAATTCGGAATCGGAATCCAGTCCACGAGGACGAATTTTAACTAGGGATTTCCTTCAAACATGAAATGGTCACGTGTGCGTCTATTCAACTTTTGTAGTTCACTTTATTCATGTACATATCGTAATTTTTGAAACTTGAACAACTTTTACACCATTTAATTATAAAATCTTCAGCACTTTTGTAAAACTAAAAATTATTTAAACGGAATTTTTATTCTTCTTTGTCGTTCAGTTTTCAGTTCTGATGTGAGAATGTCCTTTGCGCACTTTTACTTTTCACTAAAATGCTACGTTTTATCACTGGCGATGAGCTAATTTTCTTACTTATGAACTTTCCCCTTGGATGAACCATCTTGAATCTTTCAGTTTTTACAAATGTTCACAGTAAACGACTTTTTGTTTAAAGTTTAAAGTTTACATTTCATTTGTAAATTTCTTTCAAAATACAAAATTCTGGTTTTAGTTTTATTGTATTTCAAAGTTTTTCAACACAAAAAAAAGTCCATGTTGAAAGGTTATACTCAAAAATCAATACTCAATACTCAGAAGCCGGTACTCAGTACTTACGATGCAAAGAAAACAAGGTATTGAGAACTTGTTAAGCACAATTCACAGGCACTAAAAGCTAAAAACGTTTGTACAACTTACAAAATACACAATAGACATCTTTGAGACAATGAATTCAATTTTCGGATCTTCTTCGGATCCCGCATTCGTAATTCGTAATTCGTATCTTGTATATTTACAGTTTATCACAGGAGAGTTGGAGAAAGGGAAGGCAAAATATATATAAATAATCCACAATCTATTATTATTCGTTATTTTCTTTATTCGTGTCCAACTTGTGACTTGTGACTTGTGCAAATGTAGAATGAACTACGACTACGATTACGATTAAGATCACTCGTATACACGCTATTTGTATTTAGTATTTACTCTCAACTCCTAACTCCTGGTGATGACGTTGAGATGCTGGCTTTGGCTTATTATTTTAGAAGAGAATAAAAGTGCAAGTATTTGAGAAAGACAGCCGACTGCGTCAGAGAGTCAGAGTCAGAGTCAGAAACACAAACGAAGTAGACATTATAAAGGAAAAAAGAAGAAGAATTAAAAGAACTATGAGAGTAGCTCAGAGAGCAATTGGAATTGGAATTGGAAAATATAGGAAAAACACTTTCCTTTCCTTCCTCAAAGAATAAAGACACAAACACCGCACACCATTCCCCATTCACAGAACACAGAACACACAGGCCAAACTGAGGATGGAGAACTGAGAGAAAAATAAAAATTGTACAATTTTCCGGCAGCTTCTGCTCCTTCTACAGAGAGTAGCTTCCTCAAGATTTAACTGGCATTTGCCATCTGCGAATAAGTAAGTAGAAGTAGATAGAACAGGGAGCAGGCCAAGCGCACTCACCAAATAATATTATCTACCAAAAACTTTATACTTTATGTATACACTCTTTAAACTTTATGCGGGTTAGGTTAGTAAAAATGTACAAGTACAAGTTTAAAAGTATAAAAGTACAAAATACAAAAGTACACAAGTAGCGACTCGAGACTCGAGATATCACAGAGGAAGAAAGTGTAGGCTAGGATCTAGGATTAATTTTGCATATATTATGAAGTCTACAGATCTCTGGTTGGCTCTGTTTGATGTTTGATGTTTATAATGTGCAATGTGTGTGCATTAAAGATTTAAGCTGTTTTGCGTATATTTAGTATTTAGTATTTAGGTACAGTGACATTATAAATTATAAACTATAAATGCGAGGATTGAGATTTTGCTTGTCTTTATTTCAAAAAGAGTCGAAGCCCTTTCTTTTCTTTACCTTCTCCTTTTCGTTTTCTTGTGCTTTGGCACTAACCTATAATTATTAGTACAATTAGATCTAAATAGACGAGTGGAAAACAATGATCTTGGATCTTGGACATGGACACGGACAAACCATTGTCAAGTGTACAAGTGTATGTATTGTGTATTGTCTATTTAGTATTTATTTATATTGTAAAATATAAAATGAGGATGACAATGACAATGCAAATTTATACGACGTACGAATTACGAATACGACATTTCAGTTTCAACTTGAAACTTTCAAGTCTGCAAGTTTGCGTGCATATTCTCATTTTCTTCTATTTTCATTTAGAAGACAAGTAAACACAAGTAAATGCAAAATCTTATGCTATACTTAATACTTTTTTGGTATTTATAACATGCAAAATGTAAAACTAAAGATGGCATGTACAAATATATTATGCATAATATAAATGCTGTATTGTAAATTGTAAATTCTAAGTAGTGGGTGGATCAACTCAACTCACTTGATTTTGATTCACATGAGATACCATTTTAAATATTTAGCATATAAAAATATAAAACAGAAAGGTACATGGACTATGGTCTATGGGCTCGCATGCATAATGCATAATGTATAAAAAGTCTCTGTACTCTGTAGTCTGTATCTATGTATAGGTATTTATCTCGGATTTTTTTATGGGCAGTCATCTGCAAAAACAAACAAAAAAGAGAGAGATAGACTGACAGACCTTTTTGTCCCTTTTATTTTTACAACATGCAATACATAATATACAAGCCTATCAAAAATCAAAGAAAGTAAGTAGCAAAGGGAATAACATAAAACACAAAGCATAAGCATAGCACATAAAATTCAACATTAGAAAATATATAAGAAGCACAAGGCACAAGGCATAAGAAACAGTGAAACTTGAAACCATCCCATTGCATTGAGCATTGAGCATTCAAAATTCAAATAGCAAATACGATTTAATGTAAGAGGACATGACAGCACAATTAAATTTTAAATTTATACACAGACATAATATTATGATTCTCTGTATAAAAAAGATAGATAGACCTCACGCAATTTACAATTTACAGTCTGATTCTATTTACTATTTATTCATGTATTTGTTTGTCTTTTTTATTCATTCAATAATGACAGTGTAGTTTTGACATTAGAGTAACGTTTTGCACTCTACACTCTACGTATAAATAAAACATTTTGAGTTTTTTTGTCTGTCTGTCATAGTTGAATCTTGAATGTATTTGCTATTTGACACTATTGAATTGATTGAAAGATGAATACCTTTTGCTTTTTGTTATTCGTTATTCTTTTTCCCTCAAGCCTCGAGGACTTTCGTAATCTATAGAATCTAGAATGACAAAAATAGTGTACATAAAAGAAAATAATATAAAACTGGTCCGTTTTAAGAATGATCTCAACCGTGTGTGTAGTGTGTATGTTTTGTAGGCTTTTCATCTTATCATAATCCACAATAATTACATCATTAATTATTAGTGACATTCACTTTTTGTGTACCTCCGTCTCCTCAATCATACTAAAGACGTCTTGAATTATGAATTATGCCTTATGCATCGTGATGCTAGAATGCTTTACAACCAGAGTTTATAGTTTGTAGTTTATAGCTTCAACTGTTTCAAGTTTCAAGTATGAAGTATGAATTATAGAAAACCAAAGGAAGTTTATATTTTTATGCCCTCTTGCTTCTTTTCATGCCTGTGTAAAAACTCAGTTTATTTATTTATTATGAAACTCTATACACAGGTACAGATACGTTTTGAAAACCAGTTTCAAATTGTATAGAGTATGGAGTGTGTCTTATAATTTTACGATTGCGTACTTATCATTTATTACATTGTTGTCTCCTTCCTTTTTTATCTAGATACTAGATACACTATACACATAAAGATCCAACAATTGTTGTTGGTTGTTATTACGTACACTGTATACTATATACTCATTATGTATTATGTAACACGGTGAGTTTCCTTTACTATCATTACCTCTTATTATTATTAGTATTATTATGAAGTTCGTCCTCAAAAGTTCATAGTAATGTGCACTTTATAATTAAATCATATTACCCTATCATCATTTAAGACTTCTCTATTCTCTACATAGCTCTCTGTTTGCTATTTTAATTCTTTTCGTTTTTTTTTGTTCAAGTCAACTGTGGTCTGAGGACAAGGAGAATTTTTGCAAGTACGCTAACAATAACAATTGTGTAGAGTAGTTAGTAGTCATAGTCGTATACTCGTAAAGAAGGATGCGAATTCACTTAAAATGTTTTTTTACACACAAATAATATACAATATAAAACATCCTACCCTTCAAAAAAGATGCGTTAAAGGAAACGAAAAGTGAGCAAAATTACTCTACTGTAAATTTCTGCCAACTGTTTGCAAAATACAAACTTAGGAAATACAAAATACGAAGACTGAAGATGCAAGAGAGCTTATCATTTTTTATGAGCCGTAGGTTGTTTTGGCTGATCCTTTTTCATTTTTCATCTTTCATACTCTGCCATATTATTTTTGTGTCATTTCAATATTATTAATAAATTTGAAAAGTTTGTAAGTATACTGAAAATGCGGAATACGGAAAACATCATCATCATGGAATGTACTAAAGTTTGTTTTATGTTTTATGTCTAGCATCTGAAATCTGAAAACGGGACTAACAGTAAATATAAAGTATGATGTAACTTGTAAAATGTAAATAAAAAATAAGACATATTATGCGTATGATGATGCATCATGTAATAACAGGTTTGATATTATACCTATTAATTTAAAGCACACGGTAACATGAAAAAATTGCGGTAGTACTAAAACAAGTATAAATTTGTATGTACATTTCACATGTAATCATAACATGTGGCTGTAAAAGTATTCAATACAGAATCGGAACTACAGGAACTATACAGTTAGATTATAGAGACAAGGTTATTATATATAAGAAGTTCACTGTTATTGTACTTGATTTTTTTAAACATTAAGTAAGAACTAAAAAAATCGCCAACGTAAAATTAAAACTCTCTAAAAACAATAATATACTTTGTATCTAAATTTGAAATAAAAAATGAAATCAAGAATAATTTACCTGCCATCAATGAATTGCTATGATCTTTCCGTTCTTCATTCATTCAATTTCCAGATAAATTTCTTATTTTCTTTTATTATTTATATTTTATATCTTCTTTGTATTTTTGTTAGTAACAGAAGAAATTCAATGTAATAAACAATAAATAGTACTTTCACAAAAAATGAGCTGTTTTCCTTTTAACATTAGACGTATTAGAGTAGTTATTATTTATTTGACATTGACACCAGAAAGAGATGCAGCCACGACGACTCCCTTTCCTGCAACCGTGAATGGCACTCCTTTGTAAGTAGCTACTTTATTATCGTCTGTTTTTAAATCTGGTGCAACGGTTTCAAAAATTTTCTTTTTAGGATTTAAAACAGGATCGGGATTTCTTGGGTATCCTTCAAAAACAATAACATCTCCAGGAACAACTCCAGCGGGAGGAGTAAGTATTTCTACCTTGTCTGGTGAACTTGCACACATGACCATGGCTTCAGAGGTGATACCACGCATTTTGGCTGGTTTCAAATTACATAAGACAACAACCAATCGATCTCTCATTTCTTCAAGAGGTACATGTTTGACCTACGATTGTAAATTATAAAATAAATACATTCAACATTCAATAAAAATAATCGTAAATAGATACAGTGTCACATATTAAATCACATTATTATTTTCATAATATACCAAAAAAAAGAGAATAAAATCAATATTATATTTATTTATGTATTTACCAGGCCGGAAATGACGGTACGGGGTTTTTCTTCACCAACATCAATTTTTTCAAGATAAAGTGAATCAGCTTCCGGATGTTTGTCCACTTCAACAATTTTACCAATTCGCAAATCAAGACGACTGACATCAACTACTTCAACAGCAGGTGTTGGAGCGGCTGCTGCTGGCTTTCCTTCCCCTTTATTCTTTTTGGGTTGTTTAGCAGATTTGACTTCTTCTTTAACTTCACCTTCAGGAGCTCGTTTATTTTCACTTACATTGGCATTGGGATCAGCTTTTTGTTGTTGTTGTTCTTGTTGTTTAGATTCATTGTCTTTATTTTTCTTTCCTTTAGGTTGTTTTTCATTATTTCCTGAAGGAGCTGATGTTGTTTTTCCTTCCTCTTTAGTTGCTTTAACATTTTCAACAGGTTTGACTTCATCTTTATTTTCTGGAACGACGTAATGTGTGTACTGTATAATAAATAATAAATCATTAATAAAAAAAACATTTTTATACGTACATAAAAATATTTAAAGAGCAATATATTATTAATAATGAATAAGGAATAAAAAAAGTAAAATTCTTACATAATATGGTTCTTGTCCTTGTCGGATTTCGGCACATGTTAAAATCTCTTTCCATTTTTCAACTTCTCTACGAAGTTCATCATTTTTAGCTCTTAACTCTGCTAATTCTGGATTCGGATTCATGCTCTGAATCTACAACAAAAAAAATACATGCATGAATAAATTATCATTAGATTATAAATCATAATACTATGTACATGCCAAATAAAAAACAAATTTCTATTATTTTGTACACTCCACAGCTGTCATTTGAATTATGTACTAATATTTAATATGATTACCTTTTCAGATATTTCAGTAATTAGATCATCAGCAATTTTTGCATTTCTTATTAATCCTTCTACTCCAGCCATTACAAATCTTGTAAATATAGAATTATTATTACTTGATGAGAAACCTACAATGAAATTATTGTATTGAATCGGATTGCTACACGAATAATTACGAACAGAAACTTTAGCTGTAACTACAAACAAACTATTGGTCCTTTTTAGTAAGGTTGACCACATAACACGATTAATGTGACGACTCAAAAAAATATCGGATGATTTAATATAACCCGAATTACCAAGAAAAAAAACCGGAACCACGAGTGAAACTTTTTGCAAAAAAAATATGGGTTTCGGCGATTTCACAAACTGCGGGCGATACAGCGAGGTCTGTCTTTGTGAAAAGAGCTGATGCAATTTTTTCCTTTTTTTACACGCGTGAAAAATAATGTAAAAAGCCCATATGATTTTTATTTGTGAAATTGATTTATTTAGCAGTAAATTCGTACATGATACATAGTTTTTTATGCGTTTATATTGTAGAGAAATATCAACGAGGTAATTTATCTTTCAAGTCAGCTATCACGTAAGTTGTGGCTGTCCAAAATCCAAGACATAAATCCTGTGTAGTAAAAAGAAACAAAAATGAGTTTAGCATAAAGATTCTTTTTAAGCACAATATATTTCGTAAAAAAATCTCACCAATTTTTCCATCTTCAAAGCTGACATCGTATCAGCCTGAGTATGATGATAATAAAAGTATTTTCCATCATCCCCATTTAGAATTATAGCAGGAACTCCCTGCTTTGACATTGCATGTATATCCGTGTATAATCCATCCAAATGAATTAAACTGGTGATATTATACTGTTCTGCAAAGTATGATTCCATGATTTCATGCAAAATACATCCAGTTGTAGGAGAACCCGTGTAAACTAGACCAGAAGGAGACAAACAACCATAATCCGCTTCAAGTGCAGCAGAATACTTTGAAAATTCATTTGAATGGTCCTTTGTCCATGAGGAGGCACCAATCAGTCCATACTCTTCTCCAGTAAACAGTAGATTTCGTATAGTTCTCCGTGGTTGAAAACGAAGTTTCTTCAATGTATTGACTACGTTCAGACCCAAGATAACTCCAACTCCATCATCAATCGCACCTTGACCCACGTCCCAACTACATTTTTTAAAAAGAAAAAAGAAACCGGATGTGAAACTTATGGAAAGGAATCAAAGTTATTTACCTTCATTTTCATTCCTTATATTTTGTACCTGTCATAATGTGCACCAACAGCAACATACTCATCTGGGATTTCACGTCCTTCAAAATCACCAATGAGATTCCATCCCTCAACATCGGGATAAGTTGTACTGCTCAATGACAAATTCACTGTCACTTGCTCACCTTTGTAAAATAGACAATCGAAAAATAATGATGAAATTTAAAATTAAATTCTAACATTGATAGGCCATAAAATATAAACATGTAAAATATTACCTCTTTGATATAATCTATAAAGAAGATCAGCATCTTCCTGACTCAACATGGCGGCAGGGATTCGGGCAGTAATATTCTCATCATAAAATTGAATTCCAGTGTGTGGAGTATTTAGAGAGAAAACTGTTGGGGATCGTACCAAAGCTGCAATTCCTCCAACTTTTGATGCTAATATTGCACCAACTAGTTGATAAAGGGCTCCTTGTGGAGATGGATCATTGAAAAGAATTATTTTTCCATGTAATCTTTCCTAAAGGTTCAAAATACATAATACATAATATAAGTACACGCGGTATGAAACATTTAATTTTAAATGGACTCTTTTTATGTATTTTACTTTATTATTGAATTTTCCCTTACTGCATTTGCCATCTGCTTTAAAGTACTGTAATTTTCTACTGCTACAACTTCTCCAACGAGACCTTCGGGGGGTGTTGGGATGGTTTGTCCTAATCCAAGAATTTCCAACTCTTTCATTCGTGGTGAAAGCATGACACCTTTCTCTTCACCTCTGAAAGTAAGAAAAATGAGCTGTATGTTGTATCATATTTTTATTACAATATAAAAACTATAACTTGGATTTTTTTAGTAAATAATCATTGACTAAAAGTTAAAACACTGAAAAGTGAGCTCTTCTTACCTAATCCATTTTGGAAGCATGGATTTCTCCCCGTGAACATTAGACATTCCAATTTCTTCCATCTTGTATGTCAAATACTCTGCAGATTGCTACATACAAAATACATAATACATGTGATATTGAAAATTGAATAAAACATAAGAAATACAAAGTTAAATTACACAGTGAAACATGCTTGGTTTTATTTGTACCTGTAAAGCGTCGGATCCAGAAATTCTAGCTCCATAAGTGTCTACAAAATATGCCAAATCGGAATACAATTTACTTTTAAATGAACCTTGGGTTGTTTCCATCATAATTTCGTCTACAACATTCTTGTAACTCCTGATTTCCGCTCTTAGTTCTGGAGACAATGCATCGGCGCAAGTGGATTTGTTGAAGGCTTTTATTGGCTCATCTGAAGAGCGTACACTGGCTATCCCAAATGCGGAGAAAACTAAAATATAACTCGTTATTACTGAAACTGATAAGAGGGAACGGGAAAATGCGGGTTTACATTGAGTAGAATACATTTTTCTACTCTCACCTATTAAATTAAGGACGACTCGTAATTGAGATAATAATTTGAAAATAAAGACAAAAATCAATAGGCAGACTTAAAACATGAAAGACTTTTGCAGAACTTTCACGATGGTTTGACTTTTAGTCAAAGAACAGGATGCATTGCATTTTTTCCCTTTTTATGCATTATAATGGGCATTGATCTTGAATCTTGAATATGACAGTTGACAGCAGATCAAAGGGATAATAAAGTTATAAAAGCTACAATCAATTATAAAATGTTTACAACTCACAACTTACAGCATTTGACAATTGACAGCAAAAAGACAGTTTCACACCATTGTTTCGTTTATTAGTTTTCAGATTAAAATACAATAAAATTTGAGAAAGGATTTTCATGGACACTCATACACTATTGAATATACTGAGTATGGGAATAAAAGATAAAATATGTTACATAATACAATATTAAGGCCTTTTAAATTCAGATGAAAACATTTTGTTTCCATTCTACTCAAAATTCTGTGGAGAGAGAAATTATGAGATTCAAATTGAATAGTAGACAATAAAATGATTGTATTTTATCGTGAATTGTATGCTTAGTGAATGACAGTTGTGTTTTTATTTGTTCACAAGCATCATATAGATTTGACTCGTGCTTGTGCTTAATTATAAGATTAGGCTATAAGATTAGACTATGTTCCACAGTTTTCAAGTTCTAGATTCTAGACTAAGGGCTTACATATCTTAGAAATAATTCATTTATTCATTCAAATATTTCAAACAGTTTGTCCAAAGTCCAAAATAGCCTTTTCAGATTTTTCAGTGCTTTTAATTTTTACAGGAGCTCAAGTCTGTAGAATACAGAACTACGATTAAAGTAAGAGTAATTAATTAGGCCCTGATAAATGATAAGAAAAGATGTATAATATGTGTTGTCCCACAAGCAAAATACCAGTTCGTGCATTTTCACATTATTGCATATTCTAATAGCCAAGAACAAGAACTATCTACCCTGAAAATTTCAAGTCTCTAGCAAATTGGGAAGTATTTTAAATTAATTAATTTCCAAAATACGCCAACTTGTGCTAGACTACACTAGCAGGCTAC
>JABASP010002550.1:0-19321 GCA_019776565.1 Sminthurinus signatus | reverse complement strand
TGGCCATAATTTCTCATACAAAACTTTTAACGGTCACTAACCACTAGTCGCTATCGACTTTAGATAAAAAGGGGAAAAGACGCTTGTCAATTTTTCACACTTTAAAAATAAGTTACTTTCACATTTACGTTGATTATTTTATTTATTTTTTTGATTGAATAGGCCTTTTGAATTTTACACTTTTTGATTTTTTCTGTACCATCTGAACTAAATTATGTACACAGTAAAATATATTTTTTTCTAGAAATCACCTTGAAAAAAATATGATAGGGTGCACTGTGCAAATTGTATAGTGTATATAAAAAAGAACAGGAAACGAGCAAAGAAAGTACTGACTCAAATTTACAATGTAATATCCTCATGAAAATGAGAAAAGATACTGCAGTTCAGCTCGGTATACTGTATACTGTAGATTGTAGGTAGATTCTGTAAATATTGTTATCGCATTTAGGGCAACATAGATACTTGTATTATGGTACATCTTGCACACCTCGGGTTTTATCATTTAGGCGTCATTATCTACCGGCACATATAATATTTAATGTTTACATTTGGAGTACGATATTGATGTAAAAACTGACGCTGGAAATCTTTTTCCTTCTTTCAACATTTACATTTATACACACAATAACATTATTGATATTTTATACATTATGCATGCACACATGTAGAAGGCATAATATGATTTAGAGGATGTTGGATGTTGGATGAAGCTCCAATCTATATATATGTATGTATACATTATACATACTCATGTATCTATGTTGAAGTAATAAGTATAATACTGCCTATATCGCTAACAAATTTACCTAAACAAAATGCTTGGCACACTTAGGCGTTCGCTATTGGTTATGCATTGATCTTCTCACATTTGACATGTTGTGTACTATGTATTATATTATACCTCTATCTACATACAAACATTTCATGTGTTGCTTTGTTACACACATAGTACCTAGGTATACAATGGTTTAAAGTTGAAACTCATCAAGAAATGAAGAAAGAAAAACAAATGTGAGACTAAAATGAATTTTCGTTATGGTTAATATCGTTAATTACCTTCATCTGTCCTGTCTAGTCTACATGCTATAATACATCTCTCTGCAAAAAGGTACATAGGTATACTATTAAATATTTTTATGATTTTTATGATAAAAGATAAAAGTATGAAAAGCATGTTTCCAGTGTATAGTGTATTTATAGACTTTATTAATAGCTATTCAGTATACACTGTTGTTTTTTTAAAATCAGGGAATGATGAAAGAAAATAAAAACTTCAAATGTCTAAGAATATAAACAAAAAGTCTCCTATGTTTACTTTTCCATATTATGTATACTTTAATCACACCATTTATTATTATTATTATTAGTATAATTTAAAGCTTCTTGTGCACATCATAATATTGTATAGTATACAGTATATTTAGCATGATATGTTATAATTCTTAAACTAGTAGACGATTTCTAATGTTTTTTTTTCTTATCATATTTTTAGTACTCATCCACAAATTATGTATTATACACAACGGGTTTGATACAATAGGAATTAGGAATCAGGAATAACATTGTACGCATATATGTTTATTGTATTATGCATTTTTTGGGGGATTTAGAGTTAAAAGTTAAAGCATTTTTTGTGTTACCAATCATCTTATTGCATGTCAATACAATGCATATTAAATGTATGTATTGTATTGTGGAATGTTTGTGTGGCTTCTGTAAATTGTGTTTCTCTAAATATCATTGATTATATTTCATGAAAAACAACATTTTTTGGAGCACTATATTTGTATCAGTCTTATATACTCGTCGTAACAATACATAATCATCAACTTATTAGTCTACATATCAATCCATCCTAAATATATACCTATATAGCTTGCATTTTCGCTCCTTTATTTTATATGAAAATTATAGCAATAAGAATCATTTTTATTATTAATATCGAAATATAATCATTAATAATTAGTGACATAATGAGTATTGGTAAAATTCATATATGTATAACAAATCTTTACCTTGTATTTTAGTTAGTGTATAAATATCTACTGATCTTTTAAAGTGACGATTTCGTGCACTGCGAAATATCCTAAGGTTTCATTTTGACACAAAAAATGTTCTACTCAATTATCAAGTCTCCCCTTGTCTTGTACATGCAGTTAACTGCAGTTGTTCTTTGTATTAGTATATAAAAACATTGTAAATATATTGTGTATTGTACCAACGTACTATAGCATTATGCACTTTTAATTTTAGTTTTAGAACTTGAGATTGTGTACACATAACTGACTGCAACATAATTAATAATTAGGCATATTGTTATCATTTTAAAAATGCTCCTCCAATGTGGGTTATAAGCTGTAAAATTCTAACTACATGTATGTGTACGATTTTTATCATTTTAAAACTTAAATTTTAAGTACCTCAGGAATCTTAATAAAGCAAACAAATACTCTATAAACTTCTAATATATAGTAATAATCATATTTGCCAGGAATATATTATAGTATAATACAATATGGAGTATAATATCGTCATATTTGTGTACACATGTAATACAAAAAGTCTTAAAATCTTCAAGTAAAAGGATGTGTATACCTAAATAATATTTGTAGTGTTTAATGTAAAATAGACAAAAACATTGTTTTTCATCTTTTATATATAGTTTTTTACCTTTTGCCTTAAAAAATTTACAAACGACATCTTTTTTGATATTTAATTAAATCTAGAAACTAGTAGTAAGCAAATTAATATATGTAATATATGTATTTTACAATGGTAAAATGTTCTTTTCAGTAAACCTCACGTAAATATATATCTTACCACATGTGATGTCACATAACATGTATATCTACATAATATATAATATAACGACAGGACAAGACGAAAAGAAACACCTTATATTTTGACTTTTGTTAAGTATTTTATGATTCTACTTAAATGTTTCTTTCCAATTATTTTTTGTATCAGTACATATTGAACGTGGTGTCATACCAGTCTCCTTCTTTTAGTTTCAAACTTTCCCAAAATCGAATTCTTTCTTTGAATGGATCTGAAATCATTTTTGAGACTGTATTGATTTCTAAAAATTTTAAATCTGAAGCTGAGTGTTTGGTGATTGGCTGCCAAATGTGGTCCTGCTGACCATTTTCAGTGGAAATGAAGGGAATACCATAAGCTGCAAAATTTGCCCAGAGATTCGTCATCATACGAGAAATTTTGTACTCGGTATCATTCAGTTTCAAAGTGGGGTAATAGGCAGTGTTATTGGCAAGATAAATCAAATCATCAATATGTGCCACACCTATTTAGAGAAAACAAAAATAATGGTGTATTAGGTATCCGGGTTAAAAATTACAAAGGTTTAAAATCTATGTGAAAATTTTGGAAAATGTATAAATTTTTTTCATTAGAATACAGAAATCTATGTATTTAAGTATGTTTGGGCATTTGAAAGTACTCATTTGATATAAAAAATTAGAAATGTCAAATTACCCCAATCTTCTGGTTTTTGACCAAGTAGTTGAACTACGCTGTATTTTCCTGGATACTTGAGATAGTATGCATAAACAGGCATTTCACTCAACTGAGCATGATATCGAATAGCTTTGTGACTACAAGTGACTAAGTATCGGTCATCCAGCATTTGAAGAGCTTTCTTGCGATTTTCAAAAGTCAAAGGTTCATCTCCCATGTAATACTGTCGGATAGTTCGGAGTGTCGCAGCAGGTTTGGTTGTAGACGTATTTGTCAGCTCAAATAGAATCGGACCAACCTTTGTTTCCCATTCTTCATTAAAGTCCTTGGTTAGCTGAGGATTTAAAAGAATACTTGCAAGGTTGACAGATAGTTCATCCGAATTCAGACCCGTAATCCATGGTACTTTTGCTACTCCGTTGGGCTTCTTATAGAGATTTTCTGGTAAGTCATCCAGAAAAGCTCCTCGGTGTGCCGGTTCAATCACGGGGGTGAACAAGGCGACGGGATAAGTCGACCATTCCAACTGTTGAAGCTGACTTGCAACGATAGAGCTGGCATTAACTCCTCTCATACATTCCACCATTTCCACTGAATTGTCTCTCGTACAGTTAACAGATTTAGCTAGTTTTTGAGCTTGGGTTGGACCATTTTCGCCGATAGACCAAAAACAGAATGCACATCCTGATTGAGAGATTCCACTCGAGAATAACCCTAACAAACAACAAACGTACATGGAATCATATATCTTACTTATTACTATTATTTACAACTTACAATCAATGAATTAAGGGACAACTCCACATGCTACTCGTATCTCGTATTCTGTAAACAGTAAACTTTTTTTTCTTTGTTAGATTGGTTGGAATTATGAAAATTACTAGTTGTAAGATTCAGGATTCAATGGCATGCAAATTTATGGAGAATTGAGATAAATGAATATTAAGATTAGACATTATACATATTATCATTATTTATAACATGTTTTTTTGAGACAGTAGACAATAGAAAACAATATGATGAAAAATACAAGTTAAAGAACAAGTTATACGTTCAGAACTGTAATAATATGTTAAACCAGTACATGCTACACGAGTAAAGTTGTTAATGATTACGACCTTTGTTGTGGAAAAATATGAATAATAAATAATAATAATAAGCAGTTGTACAGGTTTTTACTATTTTTTGGTCCAGAGTATAACACGCAAAAATAGTGTGTGTGAAACTCTGCTCTTAAATATTACATATACATTGTGTATTGTACATAACTACTAAACACAGTGCACACACAAATAGCATGTACCATTACATTCTTGGCAATTGTTGTACATTCTTTTTTTTTGTTTCCGTCCAAGTACCTTTTATAACTGCCGAAATAATTTTAGTATCCACAATCTACACACGTGAACTGTCACTGCATTTTTTATGGAAAATGGAAAACAATAAAACATGTAATGTTAGTTACCTCTAGAAAGTGGTGAAAGCATGTGATATGAAACTGCACCAGCTCCTGCCGACTCCTATGTATTTATGATAAAAAATTTCATTTATATTTTAGTTATTTAGACAAAACAATACGCATTGTTGATCAGAGAGTTTTTAAAAAGAACCACACATGCACCAGAATGTTTTTTCTATATGTATGTGTTTCATTTTTGCTGTGTATTTACCCCAAATAAAGTAACTCGATTGGCGTCTCCTCCAAAGAACCCGATATTTTCCTGTACCCAACGTAAGGCAAGTGCTTGATCCTTTGATAAAAGAAAAATGCATAGTATAAAATGATTCATATACTTATTGCATACTAGAAATATTGTTTTTAAATTCAGTTCAACAGTACAAAAAGTAACTAACATTCAAATAATCAATAAAATCTTACTTTGAGACCATTGTTTCCTATTACCCCGAAAAATAAAAGCAACAAATTCACAATGTATAAATTGGCTTATAAAGTTCATATAATATTACAGTAAGTATTTCGTTGGTTGTATTTGTACATGTGTTTTCATAAAAAAATTACCTGGACTTGCATGGTCACCAGTACTCAAGAATCCTGTAATTTTACACAAAAGAATCGTTTTTAAATTTAGAGGCGATTAGAAGGGCCAGGATGAAAAAGGTTATTTCATTGTACTTTGGAAATGTTTAATAGTTCAAGTTTAAAGTTTAACCCATATGTCCTACAATCAGAGGCAAGCATATGTACATTAAACTGATGATACATGTTTAACCATTAAGTTGTTTTTGGTACAGATATTTTTTTGCAGTTCAGTGATATGATTTCACATTAATGTCCTTAAAGTTGCTAGCTGTACAGAACTGCAGACTTTATTTAATATGTCTGCTGGACACACGGCTCACAGCGTACAAAATATTCAAAGTTTGAATGGACTGTAAAATTTTTCTTTTATGTGTACAGTTTACAGTACAAACTTTGCACACTTTTCAGGTTTAGAAAGATAAACTACACTACATCATCCATTAAAATGTCACATTTTTGACATTCGTTATATTCAAATTCAAATTATCATAGGTTTTGATGTCGCTGTGTACTATGTGCTATGTGCTATGTACTTCATACATAGCAGTTCAAACTACTTGTAATTAAGTAAAATAGAAGAGCAGCAAATGTGTATGGTGGAGCAGAGGACAACATAAAAAGTACAACGTAGTTTATTTATATTTCTTGGATTTATGAACTATAATTTATAATTTATAGTTGATCGTGTGTGGTTGTATCGTATTTTGTATGTTAAATGTTTAGTAGCATCATCATTTATCCGTTAATTGTTATAATGACTCTTCTTGACCTTTCGTAATAACCATTTTATTAATTATACATCCTGATGTTGATAAAAAAAGTAAAGAGCACGAGGTTGAGCGGAAAAGAATATTTGCTGTGTGTGCTGTGTTTTAGATGTATCAAATACATAGATCTGTAATCCTTTATTACCATAGTATGGCATGCTATCAAAGGCTGACGACTGACTGACGACGGACAATAACTTTATATTAGATTATAGACTATAGACATCACTAATCTACACCAACAGTTTTATTATTGACCATTATAGAAGTGGAAAGATCCGCAATAATTTGGTTAAACCACTGGATCTTTAAAGTATGAACTTTTCATAACAAATTAGAAGTAGGTTCATGTCTAATACCTAAACCAACTCATGGATCATACATATTGTATAATATATTACATGTCATTATCTTTTCTGAGTCGCTAACAATTAAGTACACATAAAGAGTAAAGAGTTTGCAGCTCCAATCCTCAGACATTTGTATCTGTACAATGTGCAATGTGTACATTGTACATTGTACATACTACATGCTACATACTGCATAGATAGAATGTGACCAAGGAGATGTCAAGTGACGCTGCCATATCGTTCTATTCTATTTTAATTCAACTCTGCTAGCAACTGCCTAACTGAGTCAACTTGATAGAAAATTCAAAGAATTCATTGTACAGGAAATCACAAATAAACTCATCTAAGTATAATAAAAATTTATTTGCGCAACCTTAATTACAATGACGCTATTAGCTACTACTATCATTGTACATTAAGGAAGTAGAAACTTGCAGCAGATATTTTTTGATCAAAATAACCAGTAACCACAGAAATCAGATTCTTAAACTGCAGAAGTAGATAATCACTAATCAGTGGTCAAAAGCACGTGGTATTTGTCTTTGAGACTTTTCTTCATTGAATGCTAAATGTTACTACCGTCTTCATATTATTTGTAATGTTCTTCTTACTCCTCCAATCTACAATAAAAGTGTTTGACAACTTATCTATTATCTGCATATAGTTCAGTCAAGTATGGGAATTGTCTATATTACTTACAACTCATTGACAACACGCGCTTACACTTAGGACACTATTTACTGTTTATAGTTTATAGGCCTATTGTTCATGCACCTATTATGTGTATTATGTATTATTACTTATGATATTCAATATGAGACAAAATTGACGTTGTATTTTTGTAAAATGATACACATAAAGACAGACAAAATTGCATTTACTTACCCAATGCACCCAGCCTGTAATTCATAGTGACCTGAAAGTAATAAAAATGAAAAAAATAATCCATATAATTCATTAATATTGAAAGGGAGAGGGAAACA
This sequence comes from Sminthurinus signatus, assembly GCA_019776565.1. NCBI lineage: Eukaryota > Metazoa > Arthropoda > Collembola > Symphypleona > Katiannidae > Sminthurinus > Sminthurinus signatus. Next base: position 11,703 of record JABASP010002550.1, on the reverse strand, counting down.
AAAGACAAAAGACATTGAAAAAGTAGCAAGATTACATAATATAAACAGCTTATAATATGTCATCTGTTGTTTATGTTGTAGGTTGTAGCGTAAGTTGTCAGTTGTCAGTAAAATACAAAGTACAAGTAGACTACTTGTTCATCTTGTTTTTCAAGAATCAAGAATGACATTTCATTTATCAAGCACCACATGGTCAAAAATCAAGAATCAAGAATATGTCTAATAATAATAATGATGTCATAGACATTTAATAAGGAAAGTTGTAGTTACTGACCAACACAACATTCTCCTCCATGAGGTAAGCAGGTCCTAGCAGATTACTTGATCCAAAGAAAAACCCGCCTTGATGTATGCCCACAAGTACCGGCAAGTTGTAGTTCACTCCTCGTTTAGGCACCTAATTATCATTACATTACATTGTCAATGTTATTGTATTTTATTCAATTGTATTGCCATTTTATGAATAATGTATAACGTATAACATCATAATAAACATGCGAGAATAATTACATATGCAGCATGTTTTACAATCAACATGGACAAGGGACATGTAATATGTAACATGTACAATGTACAGGGAGGTTTGTGAGATGCTTTTGCATTGCTTTCAAGAGTTGCTCTGTATTGATTATACATAATTATATATTATGTACAATGTACACAAATGTGCATGTACAACATGCTACATTGTGAATTGTGAGCAACTTCGAATTATATTGGTCAGCTTGTAGTCTGTGGATTTTCTGTCTGACCGTTCTAAACGTTATTTTTTTTCTGGTTTACTACAAAAATACATTATACATTATACATGCTACATGCTACACGCTACATTGTTGTTGTCGCTGTTCGCTATTCATGCTAGTAATGAATAATTATAATATCTATGGACATTTAACATTTAACATCAACTTTGTCTTCTCACTAACCTTGTGTGTATAGACGTTCAAGTAAAGACAATCTTCCGTTCCAATTTCTTTATAGAACTGAAAGAAGTCAGCTTGAATGCAAATTGGACTCGTAGCAATTGCATCTCTGACACCTTTCCATGGAGCATTTTTTACTGGCGCCTGCAAATAAAATAAATGCACCAAAAAAAAACATTATGTAGATTATTTATTATTTATTACTTTTCTGCATCGCCATCATAATGAAATTACTTATACATGACTGAATACTGAATACTAAATTTTAAAAATAACTATCAAGAGTCTGCTTGGAGAATCTCAAATCTCTAGACTCAAGACCTTGTAAGTAAATGCCAAATTGTTCAGAATGTACAGAAAGTTACTTTTTTTTCCTGCATAAAAACTTGAAGTTGGGCAACTCGACTCTTTGTGCAAGTAAAAAGTAAATGGTAAATGGTTATCTAAACAATATTGTGGATTTTTTTGAATATGTATATTTAGTATTCAGCAATTGGTCTAATATCATTGAACATTAGCAAGTGTGGCAAAATAAAAAAAGTATTTGAGGTTCAAGGCCACTTTGGTGCAAAAACATGATGAGTATAGTGAGTACAGCTATAAGCTATAATCGTAATTTAAATAAACAGTGATAATAATGTTATTGGACAAAGTTTCGTTGTATTAATATAGAAGTTTTTCCTCACTTTAAATCTCAAATCCCCAATCGGTGCCTTGGCGAATGGAATACCTAAATTCACAAAGAAAATTCATATTGGCAAAAGTTATTTCCATGTAACATAATCAGTACTCAATACTCAATAATTGTGTAGTACACGTTTTTTTGTCATTTTTTTAAAAAAAAAAACTCAGTATGACATCTTTGTACATGTATATTAAAGATTACAGATTACAGGTGAAATAGGATCTTTAGTTCACTTAATGCTATTATAATACTTTTATTTTCATGGTATATTTTTGGCATTGTATTTAAACTTGTAAACTAAATATTACAAACTACAAACACTATAGACATGAGACATGAGACACTTGAAAGAAATACCTTGAAATGCCTGAATTTTTTTCCCACTGATCGTTTCCATCTGAAACCCACGAAGACCACCATCAGGAATCCAAACATTAGGATTATCCTCAATCACATTATCCTGATATCCACCACCACTTAGTTCGGGTTGTGTTTGTAAGTAGTAGTGCTCAAATGAGACACCCTCAGCGGCTTGTCGACTTTCAACTAATATTGGCCTCTCCACAGTACAGGAGTAGAGAGCACAGAAAAAATTGAGTGCGTAGTGGAACAACATGATTACTGTGTATAAAAAACTGTGGTAAATTAAATGCACTAGAGTTGAAAATTTGAAAACGTATTTGTCACTATAATTTATAATAATTATTTTTTATTTATTATCCATTCATTCCTCTTTTTGAAAATGAGAAAAAAAACTGAAAACTGTAGTTGACAATACTATTATTATTATTATTATTATTATTATTATTATTCAAGATTCAAGAACAAAGAAGAACGAAGAACTTTCACAAGACACAAATCCGAACCGCTTTTGAATGAAATACTTTCACTGCACTCTGCACTCACAATTAGACAATTCAATCCCTGTTCCGTTCGTTTCCAGTCTATGTACATCCCAGTTGGGGAAGGTGGAAGTGGATGACAGACCGTGTGCCTAAAAGTACATGTTTGACATCAGAGAGATGAAATAGAAATGGTTCTGTTGTAATTGTTGTAGGTAATTTTATACAAAAGTAGAATCCATCGTATTGAGTATGCTGTACAGTGTACACTGTTCTATCTGCTTACCGCCGTCGTCTCTATTCTCTATCCTCTATTCTCTATTCTCTATCCTCTATTCTCAATTATACATGATACATTATACAATTAGAATTATAGATGTTACATTATATTTTCACCACTGGGGCTGTCCTAGCTGAGGATTGGTCAGATGAAAGAAGAAGAGATCAAATAGTCAGCATAATAATAATATATAATATCATATATACACTTTGGTTCGTCGTATGTATAAATACGATTATACATGTATGTATTCTGTATGTTCTACCATGTGTGTGAATGAGACTGCTTGTGTGAAACTGCGAATGTATTTTATACAACGGCAGTTGTGTGGTTGTATCAGTAGTAGTAAAGGTAGTAGCATATTACAGTAGCAGTAGTAATAGTAATAGTGTGTACTAGTGGCCTTACACTTACTAAAGATATACACAGAGCATGTACTCTCAGTCCCATACAGTGTACAGAAATATGAAATATGTAAACTGTATATCGTATTCGTATTCGTTTTTTTTCTTACTGGAGGGTCTGATTGGATTGGATTGGTGCGCAATTCTACTATAAATAATAATAATAATAGTAAAAAAAGTAAATAATCACATAATGTATCTGTATATAATATAACATATAACGCACTTTCATATAATACATGTATCCTGGATGAAAACAAAATGAAACACAAAGGCATTAAAAAAGTATGTGTGTGTATGTGTATGTAAATATAAGTAAGAAATATGAAAAGAAAGGAAGGAGAATGGTAATACTAATACTAATACTAATAGTAGCAGTTAGTAGTGTAGGAAGGAGGTATGAGGAATAGGAAAATACTTAAAATGTACATAATGGATGCACGCGTAGTAGTTTCAATGAATGAATGAAATGAAATCTGGAAGACAATGTACACGTGCCGGCATTTTTTGGCGGAAGGGTCTACTATCCTCAAAATCCTCACCTGTCACTTTTTTCACTGTTTTTACTCTCTTCTTCCTTTTATATGTATATTGTTACATTTTACAGATACTACGTACATAATACATACTACATAATATAATGTATGCATGTTTATCCTATCATATTATTATTATTATTTGTATGTGTATACATCATCTACCCAACTAGAAGCTACAAGCTACAAATGTATGTATATTAAGGGACCCAAAAGGGTACATAAAGGTCTCTCTCTCTCTCTGACTTTCTGAATCCAGTCATGTGTGTATACTGCCTACTGTACACAAGTGTACATGCAGACTATAGAATTATATAACAGTTAGCAGTATCATCATCATTATTCATTTTATAATACAAAAAGTAAAATGCATTTCCTATGCATTTTACTCATGCATTGCCAACATGATGATGATAAAAAATGGATATAAGGATTAAGGAGCATAACAGTATATTGTATATATAGTAGATACGCAATAATATGCACACGTAAGTAAAACTGTATGATTACGTGTTTTATTTAACTGATGAGGAGTTTGATGATGAGAAACGAGAAACCCGATGAGTCAACTCTCTACTCAAAACCTCTCTACCCGTGGCTGAGGGAAGAGAATGAGAATGAGAATGAGAGGTCTAATACGTAACATTACATAGATCCATAGATAGATGGATAGACAAAAAGAAAGGAAGAACAAGAGACCCACCGAGAAAGAAAGAAACGAAAGAACGTTTGGATTGAATGAATTCACAAATGGATGGAAAATTTCCAGATTCATTTGTTACTGTAAATTTTGTATTAAATTTTGCCTTTGCCATATGATGTATGATGTATTATACTTTGTATTTTATGCATGTCCCGTTTCATGTTTCACTGGATAAAACGTCATTCATAATAATTACCATTTGAATACAGTCCTGTGCATCCCGAATCACATATGCAACTGGTATATTCCCGGCAAAATTATGCATCACAACAAACGAGAGTGGAAGAGGCAAAGTGCACACATGTCCACGAGTCCATTTTCAACCGTTTTCCTTGTACAGTGTAGAGTGTGTATTAGTACTTAGTACACTCAATACGCAATGCTCAACACTCAACTGTTTTTTAAACCCCTTTCAACACAATTGCTTGCTACACTCAGCACTCAACACTCACCACTGAGCTGCAATAAACTGCACTGAACTGGATTAAAATAATTTAGGAGAAAAAAAAGTATATATCTTCTTTTTGGAGTTCAAAAGTTTCTTCCAAATCTTAAAATTGTTTGTTCAAGCCAATCAACAATCAAGCCAATCAATCACGGATGTAACAACGTGTTACTCCTGACGCCCCATGTTCTATGTGCTTTATAAAACTTGATGATGATAACAATCCAGTTGCAAACATGCAAATACTTAATGTATACACCTATGCTCTGAGTACTGAGTACACAATAGTAAATGAAAAAGTACTTGAAATAGTTTTTTTATATTGTATCATTCCTCTCTTTCCGTCTCTTAAAACAAGTATAGTTTTATTACGATTTTATAAAGGAAATGATATTATTATTATACATGTCATTTTTATTGTACAGTTAAAAATATTATTACTATTTACTTTCTTCAATTGTACACATACATATTTGTCATATATTGTCTTACGGTAATACTGGTACTTAGTCAAACAATAAGGCAAAAACTAATAATAATAAAATTAAAAAGATAAGCAGTAGCAAGCTTATGTAAGATGACAGCGTGTGTAGTGTGTAGTGTATAGTGTGTACAGATATCCGAAAGAAAATTATGTTACACTTTTTAAGTTTTGTTATGTACTATGTACAACAATTTTTGTCATAACTTCATATGTACTTTGTACTAACAAGAGTAAGTACTAACAGAATACAAATGTAGAGCTATAAATTGTTTTTACGTTACACACTGGCACTACGTTACATCTTACCATATGTACATGTGATGAGAATGATGCGTACACGCGTTCACGTTTTTAATACGATTGTTTCATTGATGTGCGGCAAAAAGACTTTGTTCGGTTGTTGTTGTAATAAGTACTCACTACTCACTACTCACTACTTCTCACTCAGTCAACAGTAACAGTTCACAAAAGTGGAAAGGAAGGAGACTCGTGTATTTTTTGCTTTGGATGTATCTACACTTCGACACACCAAAAAAATATATTCCACGTGTGGACCGGGCGGGAAGAGTTTCTCTCCTTGTATAAGTATCCATGTAGTATGTACTTATATCATCAAAGTACATGAGCGTTTGATGGAGCTAAACATATGTATAAGTATATATATGTATACATTGTACATCCAGTCAGTCTGTTCCTGAAGCCTCATTCTCTTTTTCCACCATAATACTGTTATTCAAGTATATATATGATCATTTAGAATCTATTCATCATTTCAAAAATGTAACGAACTTTTCCCCTAATCTGTTTCGAATATCCCGTTGTAATAATAATAATTTTACTATGTGTGCAAGTATATATAGTTGTACTATATATATATATAGTATATATATAGTACAGTTTGGCTGCTATATTACCATCGTTTTTTCGGCACGTGGAGCTTTGTTCCTTCCTCTGCTCTGTCTTTGCTCTTTCTCTCTGTCTGCCTCTCACTCTCTCTCTCTTTCTTTCTTTCTCTCTCTATTCCTCGGGTAATTTCCACGAGTCCAAAATCCAAAGCTTCTGTAACCTTTGATTACTTTTCCCTTTTACTTCCCATCTAGTGAATTATCTCGGAAATGCACCCTCAAAATAATGACAGTGATATTAATTTTGTTTAAACATGCATATTTCAAAAATGGAGGGAAAATGACACTTAATCCATGTACTTTTGGGTTACCAATTTCTAATGTCTTTAGTGATTTATACAGTACACTGTCCTATTGTAAACAATGTAAACTTGAATTATTGATCTCTAACAAAAAAACCTTTTGGAACTTTAACTTTTCTAAAGTGTATACTGTACTTGTACACCAATTAAAAACAAGCTTCATAATGTAAATACAATGAAAAATGGCTAATGAAACACAAAGTTGTAAAAAATGGCTGTGTTAAATATCAATAGTTGTGGTCCACTGCAAAAGCTTTATGGTTCATAGTTCATAGTGGACACTTCCCAGTTCTCTTCAAGCTAAACATTCTCCATCAGATCTCAAAAAAGGTTTCAAAACTTTTATATTGTGTATTGTATATACACAATACACAAACATATGTAACATCATAGGGAGATGAATCCACCGTTACGTAGCTTAAAGATTACAAAAGATATCAAGTAAAAAAATGTTTGAGATGACATATACACAATAGCAAAAATATTTGCTTTTACTCCTAATTCCTAATACTAAATCGTAAATATGTTGCGCCAAGTTCTAGATAAATATTATACTTGTACAAACTATTTTCATGTGATGAGCGAATGATCATCAACTACATTGTTTTAGATTTTAAGTTCCAGAATAGCCCTAGCATTTGATCACTAAATGCCTTACGTATTTATATGTACACACACCGCATGTATTACATATCATGTATCATGTACAATGTACAATGTACAATGTACACCTCTGTTTAGTTGAGTAATCAAGTCTTCAAGCCTTTTACTCCTAAGGTTTTTGTACAGTGTTTTGATCTAATTTTTTTTCTTGTTTTTGTATTAAATATTAAATGCCTGTATTTGTGGCGTAGTAGCTATATTTTACTTCAAAACATGAAATAAAAAATAATCTACAGGCTTTGACAAATCTTGATCGCATGAAGCAAAAAGTGCGCATGTACCATGTGTCTAAAATCCTTTATACGAGAATATTTATTTTTATTTTATAGGGTGACAGAAGCTAAACTCTACCTGTCATCATGTCATCAAACATCAAGACATAATAATGTGCATACTGTACAAGTCATTGAGTTTTCCAAATAAATAATATTTAGTTCATGTTTTCTCCAGTGCTTGTTAAAGTCCCTAAAAAAACACTCGTCAGTGTGCTATGAAATTTGATGGGCATATTAATTCCTCCAAACGCATATCATTCTCATGATACAGCTCTATATGTTTTTTTTTACTTTATTCTTTCTCTTATCAAAATCGTTAATCTCAACAGTCTTTCTCTAGTATTTTTGTCTAGTATCTCTAGTATTTCATAAACAAATCATAAAATGTCCTGGTGGATAATGGACGATGGATAAGGATAAAAATCTATTTGGAATGGGTAAATTACTGTTTACTGTTTAGTACATATTATGTAGCTGGACAAGGTTAGCCAGATTTTGAAATTGAAGTTCAGGATGAAGTATGAAAAGTCTCGTTACTTGTTACATGTCTATATTGTTATCTATATTGTATGTGAGATGTGAGTTGCGCGTTGTAGATACTAGATAAATGTATTCTTTTAGAATGGAGAATTGGGAAGCAAAACAACAGAATGCTTATCGTAATTTCCCCTGCTCCTGATTTTCCTCGTCGCCTGATTTTTGTCGTCTATACTTACAATCAATGATCGTTGTGGTAGCAACAAGGCATCTTCATCATAGCTCAAGATACAAGTTTAGTGCTATCTATTATGCCATCACAAATTACATTGTAGTTGATAGTCAATTGTGGATTGTCACGTTGTTGCCCTTGTCCAGTAATAAATGGTAAATAAACTCTTGAACATCAAACATCAAACATGACATGTGCATAGTATTGTATAGCTACAACTCTGGCAAGTTTCTAGTTTTCCAGTTTCTACATTTATAACTTGTAGATTCTAGTTTCTAGATTCCAGATTGGTATTAAAAAATATAGTGGCGACAGGTTCTGCAAGAATATTTCCCCATATTTTCAAAGTCTATCATTTTATTACCTCCTATTTTACTTTTACCAACTTTGTCAATTTCAGCTGGTTGTGCCAATAAATATCGGCATGATTGAATCGCAGCAAAAGGAGGCAAAAACATCACCAGCAAAAACAGCAACAACAGCAACAACAACGATAATAAAGGTATTTATCATAAAGGTATTATTCTTTCTTCGTCGCGTGTATGGAATGGACCCACAAGAAACAAGGCGTAAGTGTGTACATGTGTTTAGTGTTTATGTGTGGGAATGCCATGCAAAAGGAAGACGAAACACTTCTGGTTGAGTTGAAGCTGTAGTCTGTAGTTCTATAAAGATCTCTACAAAAAAAAACTCCACGTGTTGCCTTCTAGCACTAGTGAAAAATGATGTGATAAAACTATTAGGGATATTCAATTCAATATTCAATTTTGCATTTATAATGTAAAAGTATCTTGTTGAATGGAACCCCAGACATGTCCATGTGTATTACCTATAGGAGTGTGCACATGTGACGAGAGACGAGAGTTAAGTGTATTGTTTATTGTATTTGAGTGTACAGTGTACACATGTTATGACTTGTGAGTATTCAAGTTCCCTGATCTTCTCCTACTACGTCTACACTTCTTTGTCGACTTGTTCAATGTTCAATAACATCTCACCGTATCTTCATTTATTCCTTTGTGTCTCTGTGTGTATCTGTGTATCTCCAATATCCAATCTCCAGCTGATTGGGGTTCACCAAACTGAACTCGCCGCACGGGTTTTCATCTCCTCCTCCTCCTCCTTCTCTCGCACGAGTATTTGCTATTTGTACAATTTGCGTGCAATTTTTCCAATACTATTCATTTTTTTTACTTCTTCCTTTATACTTCATACTATTATGTTATCATGTTTTAATGCTACTCGTTTCATGCTGTACTACTGTATTTGTTTCAAATTCTAAATAAACTTGAACAAGCAAAACAAAGTTTAAAATATGCTAAACATCTTTATTCGCATGAACGCGTGTACATTTCCACTCCATTCCAGAGGTATTTACAAGTTGGAATTTTTAGATATTGCCGATTCAGAAAAAAAGGTCATAAACTCACTGTTGAGGGTAAGATTTAAGATGTTTTTTTGACATGTGTAAGTGTCTACACGTGAGGTTACTGTTGATGATAATGTTGAATAATGTTGTCGATGAGGTTTTTGGACTGGTTAATAATAACAGTAATTATTATTGATGAATTGATGTATTTCTAGGTAATTCATTTGTTTCATTTAGGAGGCTCTAATTTCAAGTTTTTGCCCGTCTGTTGCCCCTTTTGCTTAAAATTATTATTAGTATAGTATTTAGACGACAAGATAACTGCAAAAAAAGTATAAATATACACGACAAATTTCCTAGAATTCTTATTCAGAATTCCAAAGTCATAAAAATATGTAGTATTTAAAAAAATAAAAAAGCTTTAGATTTATGATGATGTGTGGATTTTGGATTGTGGATACTTAATATTATGACATTTAGTACATTGTTTAACATGGGATCAAGTAAGTTGTAAGCAGATAAATCTGGCCGCTTTACTAGGCATTTGGAATTCTTGGAGTTACGCGTGTAACGTGTAATGTAACACCCTGACTCCATGTAGTATGCAGTATGCAGTGTGTACCAAAAGTGCGGAGCATTATTGAAAAAAAAATTCGCATGTGTCAATTACTGTACAATTTACAATTTGCAGAGTACTAATTGAACACATGATACAACTAATTGTAGATATGAGTGTGCAAATTGCAATTTAGTCATCAGTACATTTTACATTTGCAATATTTGTTTGAGCTTTGAGTATATGACTTTATTACTTCTATTGCGTGCTGCGTGCACATCTCTAGCTTACAAGTCACTAATGTAGTAAATTGGCAATGGTCACTGATCCTCTTCGTAAATTCCATAGTTTTAATGGCTACAAGGAATATAAGTACAAGATACAACAACTTGATTTTAAATATCGAGGGTTATGTACACAAAACGAATCCATCCTATATCTTCCTAATAGGACGAATTCTCTTTGTGAATTTAACACTCGATAGTCGATACTCGATACTTGAGTGTTAACTTGTTACTTTCTTTACTTGACATGACATGTAAATATTTCATAGTTTAGCTGGTTGACTTTTGACTTTTGATTTTTGATACTTTGTACTTTATAGGTTTGCGCATTTTGGTGCATTTACCATTTGCATTGAAATGTACAACACACAATACACATGTGCATCACAACCACAACAGACAACAGACATTGAAATTGGGCATTGTACATTGTACATTGTACAAAAAGCCTCATGTGTACTCTATATTCTATAAAGGCAGACACATTGATACTTGATTACTTTATACATGTTTAGTTGATCATTGGTCATTTTCATCGCTGTCTACGTCTGCTGTACTGTCTGCGTCGTAGACTTGAGACATGAGCATCAATTGTTTAATGAATGCATATTTATGCATTATGTAATTTTAATGTGTACTACAAGATACAAGATACAACTTGTTACATTGTGACTTTGTGCGTGTATGGAGTGTGGATTAAAAGTTGGCAATGAATGTTTTACATAGTGCGTAGTGCGTAAATTGAATAGTACATGTAACATGTAACATGTGTAGTGCTGGTTTATAGATTAGATTGTGGAAATGATCTTTTCTCACATGAAATTCAGTTAATGTATGCAAGTAGACAGTCAAGAGTCAAGAATCAAGATGCACCTTCTCTAACTACCATGGCAATGGCCTTCCGTCTGTCTGCAAATTTCAGTGTCACACGCGCTCTCCCAATATCAATAAAGTCAAAAATCCTCACTTCGTGACGATTTTATATCGCCTTGAAAGCATAAATGCTTTAGCCTCCGGAAGCGAAGCTGACTATAAAAATTATCATGTCTGTAAACTGTCCACTGACGTACAACTTCTGCCGTCTACGTCAAACAAATTTTGAATTGTTACTGGGTTTCCAGCATAAATTTGTATATGCAGTTGCCACTTTGTAGCCCACTTTTTTGGTGAAAGTTAAAGAAAGTTGTCCACTTTTTGTCGACTTTTTAGACATCCTTGATTTTGTCCACTTTTTGTCCACTTTTTAGACATCCTTGATTTTGTCCACTTTTTGTCCACTTTTTAGACATCCTTGATTTTGCCCACTTTTTGTCCACTTTTTGTCCACCCTTGATTTTG
>JABASP010002549.1:0-19323 GCA_019776565.1 Sminthurinus signatus | reverse complement strand
TATTGTATGGAGAAAAACAAAGGCTAACATTAAGCCCGGTAAGCGCGTTTTACATTCAGCCCCTGTACTCCGCGTATAATTTTGTCCCAGTACACAGTACATGCCCCAATGTTCAAAAATTAATAGACTCCAAAATTTTGTGGGAGCCCCCACTTTTTAATTCACCTCAGCTAAAGAGACAGTGGTTTAGTCCGTAGAAAAACAGCCCGTGCAGAATTTTCCTAACACCCGTGGTACTATTAATTATCCTCCTGAATCTTATAATAGGCAGCGAAGAAATTGAAATCCTACATTAGTTTATAATTTACAGCTACTCAATACATACATGGATAGGACTAAATCAGTTGCTATGGTTTTTTGCCCTGACATAAGAACATGTACTTTACGTAAACAACCTTCCCGTGTCAAGCAAGCAATTCCATTTGATTATTATTTTTTTTACGTTAGTCCCGTAACTTATAGAAACCGAACACTGTATATTGTTCGGGGACGGGGGTTCAGTTCCCACTGAGAGGTACCCCTTTAGGGTCAAAAATCAAAACTTTTTGAATTCCTACCGCTTACTTGATCCTTCATTAGCTTAAGTTTCAAATTTCAAGTCAATCGGATAAACCGTTCGACCTGTGGGTCGTTATATATAAACGGAGATATATAGAAGACCAAAACCATTATATTGATAATAGCTACAAGTCGCATGTTATAAAATGTTGAGTGCCAAAAAGTTAACTAGTGATACTTACCTTCGAGATCCACAAGAACAGCCGTACCCTCGACAGGATGTTCTTCAGTTTTTTTCAGATTTTCAAATTGTACAAATCTTTTGAAGGTTACATCTATGTACTTTTCAAACATTTTGAGATCATGACCGCCCTTATCTATAAGTTGTCTGACTTTCCATTTTCCGAATCTGTATAAAGAGAAAGACATCAGGATATTGTAATTTGTAAGAAAATTATATGTTGTGTACTTTTTACCAAGGAACAAAAATATACAAGCCGTTCATGAGTTTAAAATAACCAAGAAAATGTTTAAAATGTCTTACTCAACAACGAGAATGGGTTGGTTATCTGCAATATAAAATGTTAGAATGTTACATGAATGAATAATGTACAAAATTTTGGATTTTGAATTGAAACTTATATCGAATTATCTCTCTGTATAAACAAAACTGAAATGTCCATACCTTCGTCAAATCCAGAAATGAAATAGGGAAAGTTTTTACGGATATGATACGGCACATCACTATCTGCATTTGCCAGAGTAAAATCTACTGAATCTTCAATTACCTACCAAAAATATAAATAAAATTTACCAGTAAATCACTTACAAAAAAAATATAGTGGTTGCTTAAATTACAAATTACGCATGTATTACGTTTTCATCCACACTTTCTGATTTTCCCTTTCTACTTGTACTATTTTGAGCATAACTTAAGACACAAACTGTACTAAAAATAGCAGTGATCTGGAAAATGCGTTTACAAATCATTTTTTTCCAGAAAGGAATCGAAACGCCCAACACTAAAACTAGTAACACGGGGAGTAACAAAAATGATGTTCACTGATAAGACAACGATGATAAAGATCTTTCCACCTTTTTCACTGATGTACTCGGATTCTGTTTGGTGAATGAATGAGATTTCAAAGATTGATTCTAAATTCTAAACCGATGAAAGAGTAGCCAGTTTTACAAGTTCACAAAACCAACATGGTGGCTGCATGTATATATGTATGTATACATATATTATGTACCATAAGCTTTGTTTTTAGACACATGGACAACTTTTGACTATTCGGGGTGAGTTTCTTTACCAGAAACATGTACATATGAAGAATGAGGAATGGGGATCATTTTTTAAGGATGGATCACAATGAATTCATTTACGGTAATTATATGGGTATGTATACATGCATGTGGGAGAAAGAAAGAATTAAAAGTCCACATGCATGCACGAATACGAATATATAACCACAAAAAAAATAATCCAACATAAGAATTTTTACTTATACACACGAGCCCATTATGAAAATTATTGTATAAATATTAAAGAGCTTGTACACTGTTCTTCCATTATCATTATTTTTTTATTCCATGAAGAACGAGTTATAAAACACATATAAAATCTACATGACAAAAATTCAGTCCTATGTATCCATCTTTCTATGTATAGTCGTCATGACATGAAGATGATATCATGATGAATGATGAATAGTGTATCAAACTCTGTGTATAATGTGTATCTGTGATCAAATGTACAAAAAACATACATTTGTATTCTGTATGGATAATGGATGATGGAGAATGGATACAGGTACTTGAAAAGTATAAGAGACTTCGCATCAGGCCAGTTTTGTGCCACTCAATTTCTTGTTGCTACCATCAACCATCGTCCAATATTTTGCAAGTATCAAACGTATTGAATACAAAATAGTACCAGAATGTTAAATGAATTTAATTGCACTACATATTATAGATTATAGATAATACATTAGTGATTGAGGAAACTGTGATTTTTTTTACAGAACGCATGAAATGACACAAGTAAAAACACAATTGATGTTAGCCTAGGCCTGTTGTCGATTGCGTGTTTCTTACAATGTCCATCCACCATTTTAAACGCTTTCATGTCTACTCTACACTCTAGATTCTAGGCTGGTTCATAAATTAAAATTCCTCAACAGCAGTATGCAACTTTTTATAGTTACTGCTCTTGGTCACCATGGCTTCATATTTTCAATATAAAAATTCAAATTTTTTAATACTGAATTTTTAATACGGAACTTTCACTCTGTCACCAATTTCTATGCTTTTGTAAAGTGGAAAGTTTTCGGGCTGTGTTGGGCCTCCCCTTCCTTCTTGTGCAACGAGGGTAGTGTCTATAGTTTTGGTGGAGAAAGTTTATTTTAGGAGATGTAAATGTAGGTAAAGTAGGTAATAATAATTAAAATGAATTAAATGCAATATAAAATAGTTAGTTAACTTTTTAAAAAGCCATGTTTTGGAACAGCTTACTGGAAAATGCATAATACTCAGTACAAAGTTCTCACATGTGAAGCATGTGACAGTGCGGACAAAAAATGGCACTTAATCATGTGAAGCATTAAAACTCTCAACAAAAGATAATAGAAACAAAAAGTATTCTTTTTTGTGGAACTGGATTGTTACATTTAAACTCAAAACTCGAGCTTGTTTTACTATTATTTCTTTTAAAAAACTAGTATATCTCACTCTCTTATGATTCTTACATAGTTGCTCACAAGGAAGTGCATGGAAAATGAAAATGATGAAACACGCCATCATGCCAACTTTCATTTCCCATTTTCCATGAATGGCAAATGGAGGTATGTACATTCTACATACATTGTCTATACGGGTTTTCTACGTCGTCAATATTGTAGGATGTTTTCGTTTTCAACAGTGTTTATTATAAGTATTTCATCAAATCTAATTTTTGGTGCCATTTTAGTAATTAGGCTGGACAGAGCATACTTTTATCTATAATAAAATTCCAAATTTAATATCACGTAATAGAATATGTCTGTTACATGTCGCAACTACTTTGCTACTATTTACTATAGACTCCAGACTCCAAACTCTTATTATCGTCTTTGTGTTTCAGACAACTTTAGATTTATGATTTATGGTATTCATCTCTGTGCCCATATTTCACGAAATACTTACCCTCCTGAAAAAAGTTCCTGAGGAAGAGCTCAAATAATTGTTGAAGGTAAGTATTCTGGAAAAAATGGCATGTTGCATAATGCACTTTGCATTTTTCATTGATTCCTCATTCATCCTTCCGCATCAATTACTTGTATCTTTTCCAGTACTAAACTTGGAAAGGCCTAGTTATTTTTAGATTGCATCTGCACTTGTTGCACTGTTCCAGGTTCCGTTCCAAGGCTGGATGGATGAATTGGATTCGATGAGGGATGAGCGTGCAAATGAATGTGTTTGATAGTCTCAAGTCTCAAGATAATTCATAATTGGGGACAGTTTATAATTACTCAATAGCCAGTAACAACCAAATCCTTGTCATTGTCATTATCAGCCGACAATCAACCATCGACAGCCGACAGGCATTTCATTGATAAATAAGAAAGTCAAAAAGCATATATTGGAATAGATATCTTCATAATTATTCAAGCTTGTTCAAAGTTCAAGAGTATTCTAGTATATCTTATACCTCGTTTGCTACATGCATATATTACATATTATATTATACACATTATATACATTTAGCTCTAATAAAGTTCTCACTGGACTCATTTCAGTATTCAGTAGCTAACCTGCGTGTTTTGTATACAAAAAGGTATAATATAATAGAATATTATATGAAGAATAAAAAGGAGCATAATATAAAATGATATAGTAAACAATACGTCTTACATCTTACAGTATCAAGTAACGAGTAGGCTAATACGTCAGAAATCAAAAACACGGTACGCTGTACGCTGTATTTACATATAACACTTTTCAAGACAAGACAATTGCGTGTTAGAATTTTCACTGTCAACAACAGCCATCATAATTATTATAATATTCGGAATTTACGAATATTAAGATCCTCATTATGATTGGCTCCAACTTGTAACAAAGATATACATACAATGGGCAGTGTACAGTGTACACTGTACACTGTACAGTCCACACAAAGTGTACCATCCAATTCGAGATTCGAGCTTATTGTTAAAGAGATGGGCTTGAAATGATTCTTGTTATAACTGCTATTATCGTTACCACTTACTCGTTACCAGTTGCAACACTATGTTGTTCCTAGAACATCATATCTCATGTCTTGTATCTCAACATTGGCATTGGCATTGTGAATGTGATTGTACAGAAAAAGAGAGACATCATTCATTTGAAATTGAAATATATGCAATCAATTTTAGCTCAAAACTCAAAAGTTACTTTTATTTGAATAAATCTTATTGACCATTGATTATTCATTATTTTATTGCAAAACAGTTTCAATTTTCTCATCTTGCCCATTACCAACTAAAGATGCTTTTTGTACATTTATTAACATTCATAATTCATAAAAATGTATTAGAATTTGAAATGTTAGGAGTTTTTAAAAAGGTACTTTTGTATTTTTAATTTATACCAAACAGAAACCATAATAATAAAATATAAAATATAAAAAACACAGAATAAAATTTCACCATTTATTAGTCATTTTACCCATAAACTTGAAGTGGTTTAAAATTTCGAGAGCCACCGTACCTATAAATAAATAACAACAATAATAACATGAAAAACGAACTTTTTTTTAAATACTTGTTGCTTTTGATTTTTGATGACCGTTTACAGCGTTTGTTTTTATTGTAAAATTAAGCATAATGGAACGCACCACTCTGGAAGACTTTCCTTTGGTAACCGCTTTAATAATCTAGGCATCCATTTTGCCTTGTTGACGCCATGCACCTCAACGCGTTCCATAATTTTCCCCAGAATGGGCTTCACTAAAGAGACTAGAAAGAAATGACAAAATTTACTTTTCTGTTTGACTATTGACTACTTCAGTTTATTACAAACTTTATTATGTTTTTATATTTACCAATCATTCCAGCCACATAATTTGTATTGATGATGTATCCCGTCTCCGTATGACGCAGGATCGGTTCCAGTTGTCTGATTTTTCGAAGAACGTACGCAACAGCTAATTGTAAGTAAAAGTCAAATACAAATGTTTTAAAAAACTGGGATACATAGAACTTTTTTTTGTCTCTGCAGTCTTCAAATTGTAGATAATGTAATTTTCTCACTTTTGACTGAGCTGAGTTGGCGCATGCTGTACCCTTCCATGTCAACGATTCCTACCACTAAAAAATAAGTCATAAATGAGAGAGGTGTTTTTTCAGAATTTTCACTGCTGTACAAATATTTCATTCATACACTATTTTTAGAAACTCTTTGCATATTTTATTATTTATTCACTATGTACTTTCAGTCACTGGTAAATCTGGTGTGCTGTTGTTGACCATGCTCTGTACCAAAGTTTGAGTTAGTTGATCCACGTACCGGTCAAAAGCTTCTAGAAACTCACCCCCTTCTTCAACTGCTCGTCTGACATCCCACTGGAATGATTTATTTATTCTTTTTGTAATATAAAACTTTCAACTCATGTTTTTTTGACAACTATTGTTAACTTTTGGGACAATAAAACTGACTTGTGAGTAAAAACTATACCTTTCCTAATTCTGCAATCCAAACTGTTGAAAACAGAGAAAGTTTTTAAGTTCTTTGTATGTTTTTAGTACATTTAAAAAAAGACGTAATCAAAGGATCTTTCAGTAATTGAAGTGGTGCTTACTTGGTCTATTTTCTTCATCATTCCCAGCCCAGTATGCTGTATAAAGCTTCTTTATGATTTCTGGGGCTTCATACTCACTTAGTTCACGATCTTCAATCAA
Source organism: Sminthurinus signatus (assembly GCA_019776565.1). Lineage (NCBI taxonomy): Eukaryota > Metazoa > Arthropoda > Collembola > Symphypleona > Katiannidae > Sminthurinus > Sminthurinus signatus. Next base: position 12,904 of record JABASP010002549.1, on the reverse strand, counting down.
CTAAAACCAAAAAAATGTGCAAAATTTTTCAGTTAAACCACTAGAGAAAACTGTTAAAGTTTGAAAGAGTAAAATTACTGATTAGAGATTATGAATTACATTTGTAAGAACTTCTGGAAGTTCTGGAACTTCTGAAGGATCTTCAGCTTTGACAAATGTCACACAATAGGAAAAGGCCAAAAAGATGGCTAATTTAGTATTCATTTTGGTGCTTGGCTTGAAATTCAAAATTTTAAATGTCTTTCACTCTACATGAATAAAAATGGGAAACAACTTAAAATAAGAAGGGTCACTCACTTACTGCTCGCCAAACTCCGAATCAAAGTAAAATTCAACCTCAACTTTATTTTTATAATATCCCATTCAAAATCAAATTGACATCGTTACTTTTTTTAGTTTTTCCCACATAGCTTGTATTTTCACACTTTTTACTTTACACGTGCATATACATATGCATGTATTGTATGTGTTGTGTTATATAATTTCACCATCAGTCTACTCATTTAAATTGAACTTGAAAAAGGTGTGAAGAAACACACTGCAGACTTTTTATAAGGAAAAAAGCATGATGAGCTGAATTTGCATGTCAATTAACATTTTTCTCACAGTGAAAACTTTTCCCGTAACCATAATAATGTATCATAACTACTCTTAAACGTTTTTTTGATCATATACGTGTAAAATGTGTACATTGTACATGCATTCATAATTTTGCCTATGGTATAGCATACGCAGTGGAGCTTCCGTTTCTGGATTCTGGGAACATAGACGTCATTTGATGTGTTGCATTTATTTACTGCAAAATCTAAATCGGCGTGAGAAAATGGTAATTAACGAGTCTTAATGACCAAATCTACATATTCAAGTTGGGGATTGTCGAGCGTCTAGTTTAACAAACTTTTTTTTCTTTCTTGGTTTATTTACAATTTATATGAAGTACGTGTATTTTGGATGGAGATGTTTTTACCTTATTTGTGTCTCATATAAATTTTTACAATTTTCCTCCACTTTGAAATTAAAGCGTCCAAAAATATCAATAGGGAAGTACTTTTAAATGTATAGACATCTCTAGATAATAAATACGTACATATTTAATGTATAATTATGTCACATTTTTCTCCACTAAAGTGCAAGGAAAACTGTACACTATGCATGATGAATGATGATAAATGATAAACAAAGCAATAAAGAGATTTTGTACGCCTTTATTTCTATTTGTGTAATAAGTTCTGATTATTATTTTATTTACTTTTTTCAGATTTACAAAAATGTTGTATAGAGACAAATGAGACTTGTAATAAGTACTCACTTTGTGGATTTGTAAGTTGTGAGCACTGTACATTGTACATTGTGCATTGTGCATCGTATACTGTATAACATTGGAAAACAGTCACACCATGGATTTCACACTCGAGGATAATTCTGTACAGGTCAAGTTATATTAAATCAAAAAAAAGTTTATATTAAAGCACATTATTTTAAGAATCTATTATTAATTATTATTTATATAGTATTATACTTGGCAAGAAAGTCGTATCATAACATCATATTGATACTTTGTTATTGTGTAGAATACAGAATATTACAAGTTAATAAATAGTTTTCAGTTTGCATTCTCTGATTTCTTTTTGAGCACTCACACAAGACAACAGACACAAGTACGAAGTACACTAACACAATGGACATGTCATGGGTCTACATTCTATGTTCGTGACAAAAATTATTACTGTTATTTTGCCTTAATCCTGGATCTATAAAGTTTCCATTTTATTTAAACATTGGATATCTAAGACTCATCCTTTATTGTATTCATTCTTTCATGGTAATATTTTAGAAATTGTACACATATACATGGTGGTTGGTAGATACGTTCTGTAGTATTTTATAATTGTTGTAATTGAGAATGTTACTTGTAATTAAAATGGTTTAGAAAATTAAAAGAATTACATGGTAAATAGTAAATACATATTGTATAATTATGTACATTGAATATTCAACTACTGTCTTTTCCTCTCAGCATGATCAAAAAATTATGATGAATGATATATAAATTCAACTTAAAATTTAAAATATTTATCCATAAGCAACAGGGGTGAAGCTAGAGTCTCCACCGAGATGCGGGGGAAGGCTAGCTTTTGGTAAACTTCGTAACAGACCTTTTCGTATTTGTGCTGAATTTGTACCGTAAACTGAAAAGGGGAACCAAAGAAAACTCATGAGCATGGCTGTAATTAAAAAAAGCAGACTTATAAAAATATGTACTCTAGGTTCTTTGTGAAATCAACTTACTTTCACTTTTTGCAAAAAATGTTCCAAGAACCGGCTGAAAAATTCAATGAAAACATACATTATTCAGTTTTTAATTTAATATTATGGTTTTGCTCACTGTTTACGCAATACTGACTATGGTAGAAAAGTATTAGGAATACTATACATTGCCAATTGTAACGATAATACTATTACTCAAATCTTGAATGTTCGCTAAGATAAAAATGTTAAAAAATACCTTGAGAAAGTTTAAGAGTGTTTGAGCTACAAAGTTGACATTAAGAAAGTATCCTCGTTCCATATGCGGAGTAGTTGGCTTCGAAAAAAGAAGAAAAAAACAAAATTAGCTTTTACAAATCATTTTTTACACAGTACACTGTTTTTCCATTATCATTATTTTTTATTCCATGAAGAACGAGTTATAAAACACATAATATTTCATAACTACCTCGATTTCACGAGCCTTTCTAAAGATGAACTGTAAAGTCTGTACAGATGCTAGTTGCAATAAGTCATAGTCCTAAAAAAATGGTTTTAGAATAAAAATGTATTATCAGTTACAACAGTTTTGTCATTATAAACTTCCAAAAAATACTAATTGAGTATCGAATTTTTGAAATGTTGGAGCTCGAAAAAATTAAACATAGAACGTACTTGCATGTCGAAAATTCCAACGCCATCTGTGACTGGAAACTCCTTTGTAGTCCTACACATTTATTGGAAATAAAATTAAAATAAATTAATCAGTAAAAAGAATATTCTGTTTTCTTCATAGATATAAAATATAATGGTAATTGCATTGTAAAAATAGTAATTGAAATTTCGATTTTCGATTAGCGTCCTACCTGAGCTGAATGGATTTCGATAGCCGCCAAAATGCTTGATCAATATATCGACTCAGATTCCTTTGATATTCTTCCCCCTGTGAAAAAGAATTTATTATATCATAAAGCACACTATATTATCTTATAAGTAGTGATAGATGAGAGGTAGCTCAGTATCCAGTACAACCTCCTTGGCCTTTAAACTAGTTTTTTCCAATTTTCAACCAATGTGTCAACAAGGCATTTTCCTTGTCTATTGTAGTATTTATATAATGTAAAGTCCAGAACTCCATACAAATGAGGTTGTACTGAATACTAAACACATTGAATATCATGTACAATGCATACAGTATCTTGTAGAATTTATAATGTATAATGCATTACAATTTTCAGTGTTTGTGAAAAATTAATAAACAACCTTTTCCAGTTCTTTCCTGATATTCCACTTGCCCTAAAGTAAACAAAAACAATAACAATGTGATATGAGTTAACTTTGTTCTATTTATTTATTTATTCGACTTTATTAACGTGTTAAGAAGACAGCTGCATACAAATCAAACAATAAGTACACTCTGAAAGTACATTCAGTTTTCACCTGTCTGAACACGGGGAAAAACAATTGAAAATTTTAAAAAGTAGCCAATTATGCACTTTTGCATGCTTTAATCATGATAGGAAAACAGGGAAACAGTTTTATTTATTTTTTACGTACAAATAGAACTATCCAGATTGGACGGGATTCGTCATCAAAGCCTGCAATTTTCGTGTTTCACGAAAAATAGAAACGTACAGCACATTATTAGCAAGTGTACATATTACATGTGTACATCAGTTATTGAATCATGAGAAATAAAATTCGTGCATTATTATAAAGAAAATTATTCTATTTCCGTACCACTTAAATAATAAGGGAATCTCATCATGAGGTCTACAGGTGGTTCCCATGTCTCAAGAGTTGGATCCAGTTCTGTCTGTGAAAATGTTAAAATAATAACAAAATAAAATAAAACGTAAGGTAAATAATGCTGGATATTTTGTTTTTCTGCAGGCAATTCCCAAGTACGTTTGTCATGGTTTGTGCAATAAAAATTCAAACTTGTTTCAAGTTTCTAGTCTTTTAGTGTGTGTTTTTTTATACTTTTTACTTACCTTATACTTGATCTCCTCTGCACCCAAAACCATGAGCACATACGCAAAGACGAGTACACAGATACACAGCAGGAATTTTGTTTTATTCATTTTGCAGTCGGTTGTATTGAAAATTGAATTGGAAAGGAGCTTTTCAAAACTCTAGTTTTACTATTTTAGATAATTTTAGTTTTTCTTTTAATTTTTAGTGCTCAGTATACTTTGTACTTTTGTAATATATTTTATAATAAATTATAGTATTTAATTACGCAATATTTTTTGCAGTTAGATTTTAAAAGTTGGTCACGTAGCAGTTACATTTAAACACACGGAAGGTGATTTTGTGGACTTTTGCTCGTATATAAACTATGTACTATGTATTTGTCTATAATCTGTTTGTAGTTTGTATAAATACTTGGGAAATTCTCATTATTTTGCATGCACAAGAACAATTATACTTATACAACATGTACGACTTTATAGACTCTCAATAGTCTCAAGAACCAAGGAAAAAATTATAAGGTTATCTGAAAAATACGTGTATATTTATGTGCAACTGCAAATCCTACACAAAACACAAATGGTGATTATCTCAAATTTGTCAGTCTTTTTCTGCAGAACTAGAATATTTTACAACTATTATTATTAGTAGTAGTAGTATTATTATTGTGTCTTCAATTAAATAGGTATAATACTAATGTATGTAGTATACAATAGCTGCTTCAGTGTGCATTCAGTGACTAATGAATAATGAATGCTAATAGCAAGTCAAGGTGGCCACAAGAAACGTGAAACAACAGCAACAGCAGACAGAAGGAGTTTGCACAAATTGATATTTAACAAGAAGCAACAAGTATCTTTTGTATGAAAGAAGTGTAGAAAATGTATTCATTGACGTTGACGCGATCACCACTTGAATTTATACTCTTTTCCTTTTTTTTTACACTACACGAGTAGTTTTCAATTGAACAAATAATACTTGACTACAAATATTTCTTTTGTCTTAGTCACTCGCAGCAGACAGTATTTAGTATTTAGATATTAAGTTGTGTGCATTTCCTTCCTTCACAGCATTTATTAGATATCTATCTCTATTATATATTATATATCTGTTGATTCCTAGAACTACTCTTCCCAACGACAGATTCTATAAACACAGTCTCATTTACCCACAAAAACAAAAAGAGTCAAGTCCAGTTCTCTCTTCACGTGGAGTTGTTTTTGAGTTTGTTTTCTTCACACAATATAGAATGTATAATTATTTATGTTTACTGTACTCCAAACTCTGTACTCTATACCCTTTCAGTTCAAGCTACAGATTGAAAGTAAACTCTTTTTTTTACTTTTTTTCTCCCCTCAACAAAATACTAGTAATAAGTTTGAAGAATTGTAAAGTAGAACAATGAAATACACAAATTTTACACACATGCATGTATGTACAGTGTACATGTGTTCATTTATAATTTATACTTTAAGCCTTCAATTACAAAATAGTATATAGATAAGTATATGTTAAACAGCGTAAATATTTTCTACGTACACAGTACACAGACTACAGACGCTTTTGTGATCATGGAAGAGAAAAAGAAGCAAACCACTCGAAACTAAAAGGGCTCCAGTCAAAAAGGGCAGATATACAACAAAAATGAGGGAGGAGAGAGTTGAAATTAACTGCAATAATGATAGTAATTTTATTAGAGAAGGAAAAGGAAAAGGGTTAAATCCTTCATATATACATACGTAAATGAAGAAAGGGGCAAAATATTAAGTCTGAAGTCTTGACTTGTTTAAAACCTCTTTTGTAAAGCTTAAAGCGTAAAGGTAAGTACTAAATACCTAGACTGTAGACCTGAATTTTTTTACTACATACATATATGTATGTACATATATATTTAAAAACTCTCTCTTGTTTTATGTATGCTCAGGATTTAACCTGGGTTTAAGAGCTTCCGTTGACGATTAAAAAAAAACAGGCCCTGGGCTGATTGGTGAAATGAATAAAGTATGTAGTAAGTAGTAAGTAGCCTGGAGAAGAAAAGCAGGTTTTTTCCATAAAATGTTACAGAAAAGTGCATACATACCACACATCACACAAAATACAAGAAGCACATCAAAATATTTGATATTTGATAGTTCCTTCACTTCCTCCGTTATATAAATGTACAAAGAATAAACATGTGACTTTGTTATAGTAATTTAAAATGTACAATAATTTAAAATAAAGTAAGAAAGTAAAGGAGGGGTTACTTTATCTTAGTTGGCCATCTTTTGTATTCAGTGTTCAACTTTCTGGACAAATGTTTGCTCATGACGATAAGACAAAATAAGAAACATGAGACAACCGTTCAATTTTATATTGAATGTTGATCTATAGATTATAGATTTAGATACAAACAGTGTACATGCGATAATAAGTAACAAAAGATTTGATTGTTTTAATTCCAAAATTTACAAAATTCAAAGCTGGAGGATTAAGTTTAGGCTTACTTTACTAAATACAAAATACATTCAAGATATACAGAAATATACTATAAGTACGTCCTAATTTTTGATGAGAGATGAGAGACATTAAACACAAGTGACAATTCACTTTATTCCGTATTGTTTATAATTATCGTGGTAAAGTTCCTACAAAACACAATAATATAGTTATCTATTGCTGCTAGTTACTTTAAAGTCCTTTACTTTAAAAACACACAGGTCATTTACTCTAGAGTCTAGAGTCTTGAGTGTAAATCCAAATCTAAACAAACACATGGGTGGAAAAATAAAGAAAGAGGTATTTAAAAGTAAATTAGTACAGTGGCACAAAAAACAAACAGCAAAAAAGTCAACAGGAAATAATAATTCAAGCATTTGTAGAGTACAATAAATAAAACACAGATAATGCCTGAATGAACATATAAGGACGTAATACGATAAATACTAAATACAAACAAAAGAAATGTGCCCCTTTGTGTGTCTTTGACCATTTTATTATCTGTATTCTTGAATCTTGTACTTTTTACCAATACATTAAGAGTTACTGGTTTAGTACATATTACATATTACATATATACTATCATTTTCCAGAATTTTCCGTGTCATAAAATGTAAAATGTAAAACGCAAGATATAAAAGTAATTTGTCAATACAATGTGATTTGATTGCATAGTGCATAGCACTCGGTTGGGCTAATCACCGTTTCCTAAGACGTGGTAGCACAATTTCATTTGCAAATATAGTACAAATTCTTACAAAAATTGCAAGCATTTTGCAAAAGTTCAAAAGGAAGGGAAGGTCACAATTAACAATTAATACAAGGAAACATTCACACATATTCTGGTACAAAATACAAAATAAGGATGTTTTGCTAAATTGTAACAATGCTCAGCACTCAGCACTCAGGACTAATTTATGAGCGGACACAAGTATTATTTATATATATGTTGTATGTTACATGTACAAACATATCAAACATAAATGTAGACATACTCAATGTTCAATGCTCACTGCTCACCTACTTCACTGATCAAACGGATAACAAAACAAACATGCATTCATCAAGTACGCTACAAATGATGCAACTTTATTACTATTTCCTACTTATCAGTGTGAGACGACAACAGTTTAAGCAACATGTTGAACAAAGATATATACTCATACATGATACATGTACAATGTACAATGTACACTGTACACTGTGAACTATATAAAAATAGGTTGAAGAACGCATTTGAGATATTTATGTCTGCACTATCAAGTAAATGTAAATGTACATGATTATGGAAGTATTAATCATAAATCTCAATATATAGCCATAAAAAACCTGAGCTTTTAATAAAAGAAGCTCCAGCTTCAATCGGCTGCCGATTGCCAATTACTCGTTATTCGAGAAAAACATAACATATAACCGACACAAGGTCAATCATAAACCTCGTCTTGACTTGTCTTGTTACTTGTATTTTCAAAGACAAGTTGAAAATTACGAAAAAGTACGTTTCAAGTAATTCTTCATAAAACTCATAATATTTTAGGTCAACAGTCAGAACTCCACACTCAAGATGATAAATGCTATAAAAAGCCTAGTACAATACACAATAAGGAATGAATGACTTAATAGTTGCTACTATTTCATTATGTCATTGGAATTCCTCTCATGACAGATTATGTAGGAGTAAAACAAATTCATCTCATTATGTAACTAAATATTATGTACATCGCATCCTTTCATCTCTATATTAATATTATGAGTATCTATTACGTACTGTGTGCACACGTTGATTTCTCTTCCAATGAAACTTTTCAGTGCAGAAAACAAAATACAGAATGAAGATGAAACTGTAAAATCATATCTGATGCCCTCATCTCCATTCTGCATAATGCCTCTGCAAAAACCCACACTTTGAAATTCCTTTTCTCTCTTCGTCTACCGTCTACGATATGTATCCTCATACTCGTTCTCATGTACTTGTAACTTTTGTAATGTTTTCTTATGCAAGGACGGAGAAAATACTTGCACAGAGTTAAGAGTAAAGAGGAGTGTGCCTACGTTTGATGTTTGACTGCAAATTTTCGTTTATTTTGTGCCATTTATACATGGCACAAAATAAACTTGCTATAGGTTTTGTATAAAAATATATATAAAATACTCAAATCATAACAAAATTATTATGCAATATAAAAGATGAGCTTTTCCAAATTTGCTGACGTCTAAAAGTCTAGAATAATCAGTAATATCAAGAGAAGACAAAATATGAATAGTGAATAGTAAGCAGTGGTGTAAAAAGACGACACAACTTTCCTTGAGATTATCAAGTGCCGAATACCGAACATCTAATACACACAGGAGAAGTCACGAGACCTTTATGTAATTTTTGAAGCATGTGTGTAAAATAATACAGATGATAGATTATCAATGAAAGTCAAGTTTTCAAGTTTTGGTTTTATATTTGACATGGAGAAAATACAACGAAATACACGACTTGGGTGCATATTATTTCATTTTATAGCATAATACTATCTATGTTGCATGCATATACAATATTATATGTTATGTGTACGGTTTTACGTGACACTGCATTCATAATACTTCAAACACATCAACAACGATTTCATGGATGGGTACATGTGACCCTTCTTCTTTTACATATTGCTTTGAAGCAGCCAGCCAAAAAACATATCTGAGTTTGATTAGGAATTAATTATTTTTAGCTTTCCCACAGTTAGTGTGTTGTCTATGTGTGTTAGCTATACCAAAAGCTAAAAGTGTAAAAACTGCAAACTACAAATAATTTTAAGATGTATACTTACACGTGTGAATATTAATTTTGCGATGGTTTTCTGTAGTTTGTACTCTGTATTCTGTATTATTATTAGGACATATTTAGTATTTAGTACGTCGGTCTCGGCACTCATGATGGATCGTTTTATGCTAGTTGTTTTTGCTATTGAAAATTTGCCAGATTGTCTCATATGATGCTCAGGTTTTCTCGGTTTAAATCTCGGTCTAAAGTTTAGTAGGTACCTCGCAAAAAGTACAGTATGAAGTAAACATGTATATTTCTAATACATCTAAATTATTATGCAACATACAATACGTAAAAGAAGCTGTACAAAAGTGTCAGTTTTTTTGATGTTTTGGTCTAATTTAGGTATTGTGTATTATATTAATTATAAAAGATGTAAGACACAGAATATAGAGTCTTCAGCTAATTCGCCTTTCTTTTTGAATGGAATCATTTAGCACATAACCAATTAATTCCAACTTCAACATTATTTACATTTTCTTTTCTGCCATAGTTTCATGTGTAGTATTCTGAAGTTCATACATACTACTTAAATTATTTTGCTACGATGACTTTTTGTTTGTGTATGCATATTATATGTAAATACGTCTTGATGTTTACAGTTTACATTGTTCCAATGTTGTATTTCCTTCTTCTGTATTATTCTTACGCCCGTACCCTGTACACAAACAAACATAGATTGAAACAAACTATTTTGAGTTGATTTTGCTGCAGTGCAGTAATTAATTTACTCGTTTTTGAATGAACGTCAAAATTGTATGGTGTTTCAAAGAGATTCTCAAGATGAATCACTGTAAAGAAAAGGATGTAACAATGGTTTTGTGAATTTTAAGCTTTGATATTGAATTCCTGAGGAAAATAAGAAATAAAATAGTTTGTTATCTTGCTACTACTTACTATCTACGTCTAGTATAGAAAGCGAAAATGGTAGATACTAGATGCGCAAAATGATAAAGCATATTGTCTTGAAGACATGAATGACTATTAGGCACATATGTACATGAAGTTATTCGCTAACCTTTCTTAAACTTCAAAATGATGAGTACGGTCACAAATTTAGGTTGTTTTTCTACCATTGTTTTGTGGACCATGTTCAAAATATAAATAAACATGATGTTTTTTTGTACATAATACATTGTACATTATATACACATGATGTACTGTATATCAAGTTTTGCTCAATGAAATACAGCAGCAATTAGCTCCGCTTTTTATGGACCTAGAAATGACACATGTACAATGTACATATGAGAAGGAATGTAGAGCCAAGTAAGCTTTGGAAGAGTTTCATTTTTTATACATCCAAATTTAATCCATCCTTCAAGTGATCCATGTTTGTAATATTATATTATACAACAAGTTCCATTATAATTTATAATATACTCATTTTATGTAATAGTTTGCAAGGATTTTTCCTTAGTGCTGCACACATGCATGTACAATGTACAATTAAAATGTATAAATACAGCGTTTTTATTTTTATTTTCTTCCCTATATTTATTCCTTTCTCCGATACTTGTATTCGTTGAAAAAGACCTTTGACTGAATCAAGAAAAAATAATACCACCTAATTGTACACAGTATACTTAATACTTAAATATTGAAAGTTTTTGTATGAAAGATACTTTTAGTAGTTATGTGACTGGAGTTTCAAGCCAAGATCTTGAACTTCACAGTTCCAGGGCAATTAGATGTGTTCAGTTTTATAACCTGTGTCCTCATTTAATATTTACTATTTACTATTTTTGTCTTGAGTCTCGGGACTCGAATAAAAAGAAATATTGTAATGACATCCCAGCTAGAGCTCGTGTCTATCTGTTTGAAGTTTGATACAAGATGCATTCAAGGCATCCACATGCTTTTGAGGATGAGACAAAAAACTTGGTCTCTGATTCTTATATAACTTCATTCTCTCTGTCTATACATTGATTTTGGTTTTATTCACAAGTATAATCATGTATTTTAATAGATGGTATATGATACATGTATTTGAAAGCAAAGTGTTTATACATAGCTGTAGGTTTTACATGTTACTCTTTCATATTATTATATATTTGAACTTGGAATCAACTGGTATAAAAAAGTATATGTGCAGTTTAGATATACACCAGAAAGTGAGAAACTCAACTACAGCATGAAAGATCTAAAATAGTCTTTTCTTCCTTTTACTCTCTCTCTCTCTCTCTCTCTCTCGCACTCTCGCAGATGTTTCGTCGTTTTAAAAGTAGTAATGAATACCCGAGAAAGATTACGAAGCAGTGAGTTTGTGATTATGAAAGACGAAAGAACCAACCGAGAAAAGAGAAAAGGTAAATGAGAAATGAGAGTATATCGGAAAATACTGCACTCTATACAGAATACAGATGTATGTGCACATTGTACAGTTTACAGTATACAGTAAATACTCATCAAAGTAGTCATAGTTTCCAACAACGCAAAAGTAAAAAGAAAAAAAACGTTTCTTCCTACTAAATTTTAAGAGGAAAATTTTAAGCTTTGTTCTCATTAGAACATTCCCATTTCAGTTGAATGACGTGGGATCTTTTTTGACACTACACAATATATACTACATGCTACATACAGGGCACAAGGCACACGGCCCAAATGCATGGACGCATGACATTGGTAAACATATCAAATGCAGCAGATACTAATGAAATTAGAGATAAAACAAAAGGTTATTTTTTTATTTTGATAGTCAGACGGGAACATGAGGGTGATGACTAGTTGAAAGCTGAGTCACAACTCACAACTCACAACAACATTTTACATGATGTGTTATGTATTAGTTTTAACGAAGTATTACACATTATACACCTTCTTGTTTTTTACTTTTTACACCATTACAGTCTTGTGTTGAAGATTCGAGTAGATACACAAAACACAAATGACCCTGATTCGGATCGGATGTAAAAAGAAAAAACAGCTAGACGACATACGACATACATACATACATGTGTTTTGGATTGTACATGTATCTCATGTAACTTGCATCTTTTATCATATAATACATGTTATTAGTCACTCGGGTATTCACACATAGATAATTTCGGATTTTAATTCAATGGAATCATCAAACATCAAACCATCAAACGTTTTTTAGCTCAGTATTTTGAGGATAAAATCCCCGTTTTCGTTTTTCGTTTGCCGAAAAATGTAAACGTATTTAGATTATGTGTCATCTAAAATCTGGAATCGGCAGAAAATCCTCAGATGTTCTGTCATCATTTCAGTATCTGGTACTGAGTAAACTCAGTACCAGATTATATTACTCCTACAAGCCCAAAAACAAAGGCTTTTCCATGGCACAAGTGAGAAATTAGAGGGCTCAAAATGCCAAATTTTCAGTACCTTGAAATGTAAGTTTTGTACCAACTTGGATTGTACCAACTTGGA
>JABASP010002548.1:0-19329 GCA_019776565.1 Sminthurinus signatus | reverse complement strand
ATATATAAATTGCAGATAAAAGTATGTCTATATGGTAAATGGTAAATGGTAAACTGTAAACTGTAAAATGTGCACTCTACAGTTTTTCATGTATTCTGCTCCATCCTGCTCCCACGTTTCTCTCCAATTTTCTACACATTTGCATTTGCATTTCCCTCGGACGATCTTGGAAAGGACAAAAGTGCAAAATAAGGGAATATCTGTACACTGAACGCTGTAAAATGTACACTGTTTGTTCTATAGTTTCCATGGTACAGTGTACAGTGTACAATGTGTACGTTTAGCGCTCAGTGTACCAGATAAAATGTACACTGTACAATCTGTACATTGTGCACTGTGCACTGTGCAGTAAACACTATAAATGTATAATGTACGTGAAGTAAGTTATGATAAGACTCATGTATAATCTACACGGTTGTTTGGGTCCAACTGAGACTAAATAAACAACAGAGTTGGAGAACTGGGGACGGATTCTACAGATTCTGGATTCTAGATTCCAGATTCCAGATTCTACATTCTACACTCGAGGCTTTGAATTTTCTATGCCTCAAACTTTTCTACACAACTAGAGAAGAAGAAGAGAAGATCCGAGAAAGAGTAGAGGAGTAGAAAGAGAGCAAGGCGCTACTTTTCCAATCCGTTTTTCTCCGGGTTTTTGTGTACGTGGACAAACAATTCTTCCACAAGTATGAAAAAAAAGAAAGGTTTAGAGAAAAGAAAGAAAGGACGTCCCCATTAGTATGTGAAGCACCCAGAGAATAGCAATCATAAACCACACTATATGTACAATGTACAATGTACAGTGTACAGTTACGGGACTTTTCTCTCTCTCTTTGTCCTCCTCTTTCTACATCCTACATGTATGCTTTGTAAAAATTGAATATACTCCACGCTTCACACTGTGTACTATATACTATACATTATGTATATATATGTATATGGACAATCAGGAACCGCAAGTTGGACTGGACTTGAGACATATTTTGAGCTTTAAGAGGTGGCAGAGGTCCAAAGGAAAAGTTATATAAGATAGATGTGTCACACAGATTCGTTACTCTTTCTCTCTCTTCTTATTTCCCCTTCCTTTCCCTCTGTTGGCCGTTCATAAACCACACTCATTTTGCAATATCGGATTGAATATCCGTGGCCATAGAAATGGGATAGAAGTAGCAGTAGCAATAGCAATAGCAATGTGTAACGTGCCAGTACAGAGTACAGCTCAGTCGAATAAGAAACGGAAAGTATAGATAATAGATATGACCACCAACCGACATCACACCATACCATACCATACCATTTCAAGTTCCAAGGAATGCTAAGACATGCTCTTTATTCTGTAAGACGGAACCACAGATTTTCTATGGGGTGAGTTCACACGAGGGATATTGATGTATCAATTTCTTTCTTGCCGGAGCCAGACGGGCAGAATTACACACATCACCGCACCACACTAACATATCTCTCTCTCTGTCTATCTCTCTCTGTCAGCACACCCGTGTGTGTTTGTCGCTTATCAAAGATCAAGATGGTGTAAATTCTAGTTCTAGTTCATATATATAAGTATACGGCATTTGTATGTGTAATGTGTATGTTCAGTGAAGGTTGGAAGTTGGAAGTTGGATGTGTGATATAAAAATAGAAATGTGTCTTGAAGCTGAAAATTCAGTCTCTCCAATTGTCAATTGAGAATTCATTCATCACCACCACTACCACTACCACCACCAGCACCTTCCTCTTTTCACCCTTCATTTAGGCCTAAATTTGAGTGAGGAGATGGAGACGGAGATAGAGCGAAGGAGACTGGGAATGAACAAGAAACAGGAATCTACAACCACTTCTAGATCCTCGATTCTAGATTCTACATTCTACATACACAGCACGGACGTATGTAGAATGTCGAATGTAGAATGTGGATGTGGATGTGGGAACAAAGAAAGGTCCTACACATTAGAATTGGGAATCAAGTTGAGAGTTGATTCAACTTGGTTACTTGAGCGACAGGCAGATAGACCGACATTTCCATGTATATTGTATATGCGTGTAAAAATATCTATGTAAGTATATTTATAAGAATGATGATTCACTTGAGCCGTACGGCGTATATCGTCCATGCATATGAATGTGTAGATTTTGTTGAAAACTCTGTGATGAGTGAAGAGTGAAGAGTGTAGAGTGTAGAAAATAGAGTGTGGAGTAAAAAGACGAGAACCAAGACAAGGACGAGTGACGATGAACACGAGCATGAAGATGGAGAGGAAGATGAAGACGAAAATGAAAGAAAGGGCAAAGAAGACTTGAGGAGTTGAAGAGTTGTAGTTGATGGTCCTGCTAAAAGCTATATAGTCTCACTTCTTTTATCGTTTCACACACTCCACTTTCTCTTACTCACTCACTCACTTGTTCAGTGTTCAGTGTTCAGTCGTTCACTCACTCACTCACTCACTCACTCACTTCTATACTTGCTTACTCACGAAACGGGGAATGAGTGAACGAGGGACTGAATGAAGGAAGAAAACTCTGCTCCCAAAGGAATTTCAACTTTTACACGTTACACTCCCAACGAGTTAATACAACTCACAACCCAAGAACCTAGAACAACTCCGTGAAAAAAAGTCGAAACACGGATTCGAATTGAGAAGAGTTCATGGAGTAAAGAGCATTGTAGCCCTTTTTATATACCACACTCATGTACTCTTCCTCATTCTCCTCTCGTTTCTACTTTTTTCCTGTCTTGTGTCTTCTTGTCTTTTCTCACCAGCTTATGCAGAAAACTACACGCAATTTCTCTTACTCTGCCATTTTCTTCCTCATTCTCACATCCTAAGTTCTTTGACATTGCTTCAAATAATTTATCGGGTTGTGCTAAGAAATTGCTCCCTTTTTGTTCTCTCTTTTTCTCATTCGCACTGTCTTCTGTTCGCCTTTTCAGGTTTACATTATCATTATGACCATTCTATTTTTTCTAGTGTTAAATACTGTGTACAATATGGCACGCTGCTGCTGTTTTGTAATTCTACTATCAATGTCCGAGGTTGTCAAGTCATGCCTCACATCACAGTTCAATTTACACTTTAACGTTCCAAATTTTAAGGGTACATTAAAAAAATATACAAAATACGCACTTTGAATGTGCTCTGCATCAACATGGGCATTCTGGAAGAAAAGAATCAAGAGAAAACTATATCATATCTTATGAAGTTTTCCTACATTTGACTCGATTCATTTTCATTTTTATTCAATTATCTACACATTGTCTCTACGATATGAAACGGAAGAAAAAATTAGGTCACGGGAGATTCAATTTCTTAAAAAGATTATTATCATCGTATTCACGTTCCATTCCTCTGCACATTTTGACGAGAGGAGAGAGGAGAGCTCAAAATTGGTCAAAACGGGATAAAACATGTTAGCGTTTCAGCGTGGAGCTTTACAAAGATGGTACAAGTGAGGATGGAGGTTGATTCTAAAAAACGGAATACAGGGTATTATTCTGATTCTTAGCCATGGACAATAGCCAATGGACACATGAGCATTGAGCATGAACCCAACCAAGGATAGATATGTTTGTAGCTATACAATGTACATGTGCTTCAAGGATGAAGTTAAGGAGAGGAGAATAAGACTGGGAATGAGAATGGGTCGGAAGGAAAATGCAGAGGCACACAATTTTATGATATTACTTTCAGGAGCTTCCAGGACAAGTCTCAAAGTCTCTAAGCTCCAGATTCAGTTCCAGCGCTGGTTCTGGCTATTTTAAAACAAACAACAAACTGTAGTATGTACTAGCCCTATCACAACCATTTGTCCGTGTACAAGTACAAGTATAAACTCAGACACTAGTAAAAGTACAGTTGGCTCTACAAAAAAAAACTATAAAATGGAAAACAGCAGGGACGGGAGCGGAAACGGAACATGGAAAGCAAACGGAAGGAAAGGAGGAAGAAAGTAAAAAAAAAATAAAAGTAAAATAAAATTCCTTGTTGCTAAATTTCTCCTTGTATTATTTCAGTGTCCTTCATTTGACTCAACTTGCAAAGTGATGCACGGTGCATTATACGCATGTTCTTCTTTGTCGCTTTGTATAAAAACGGTTGTCGCAGGAGACAAATTCCAAAACATGTGTAGTATAAATAAACATTTATGTTGTTCAATGTACATGGCACATGGTCACTGCTCACTATTTACTATTGACACTTGTTAATTTATTAAAGTTTCAAATGCCCTTTTCTCTTTTCTGTTTCATTCATTGAAATTGTACAACTTAACCTTTGCACAAAAGACAAGGGAATATGGCTTACTCTTGTACTCTTGAACTTTGTCATGAAATTCATAGGTTTCCATAGCAGAATATTCACATGTGATTATGCGCCACGTACAAATTTAAGCTCCTTCTTCTGCGGTTACATTTTTAAACAAATGTAGCCTTCTTTCAAAACAATCTTCTTGTTTAATACAAAATGATCAAAGTACAAATTTCTGAATTCTGATGCCATCTTTTATTTCAAATTATGCTTTACCCCGTTTCTTCTGCATACATATGTATTACAAATAATTTATAATTTTTCCTTACATTGCAAAATGAAGGAACAAAAAAATTACGTGTAAATGTGTTTGTTATTTCAAAGGCATAGTAAGTAATCTAGAGTAGGTACTCTCAAAAAATATCAGAAATAGAAAAGAAAAGCATGAAGAGAAAAAGTAGAAAAAAAACAAGAGGAGAAAAAAGGCACTCGAGTGAGAAATACAAACTTTTTCCATAATACATGAGGTGTAAATTGGATCTGCATTTGGTATTATTTCCTCGGTTTATCTCACATGAGTCTGGAGTACCAAATATAGCACAGCCTGCAATTTCCAATGTAATACGTTCACTGCACATGGATGCAGTTGTGGGCGTATGATAATATGAAAGTTGGAAGCTAGAAGCTAGAAGCTAGAAACTAGAGCATGTACAGAATATTTGATACTTGATACTGGATACTAAAAGACACACACAACAAAACAAAACAAAACAAAACAAGAGGAAAAGAAGTTTTGAAATTTCATAAACATGAAGGGAACACAAGGACATGGGAAACATATTACTTTTCACTTTCTCCTCTTACTTTCTTTTCACCGTTCTACTTTTATTCCTATTACGGTCTCTCTTTTCTCTTTCTCCCGCCTGTTACACTGGGGTACTGTTTGGAATTTGTGTTTACCCACAGAAATACAATACAATACAATAATTTTGAGGTAAAATTTGAGGTGAAGAGCGGAAAGGGAAAAAAGTCATTCCTTCTTCTTTTTTTTTTCTTTTTCTCTCTACTATTTATTTAGTTTTGGTAACCTAACGGCAATGGAAATACCAACATCCGTCCAAATAGTAATAGTAATAGCACTCTATTCATGTACAATGTACATGTAAATGTAATATGAGTAGGAGAATGGAAGCGGAAACAGGAATTGAGACCAACCAACACCAACACACATGGACATATCTAAACAAAGGTGTAATATCATATCTACCATGTACCATGTATACAATGTACAATGTACAGTGTGCATTACTTTGAATAGGAAATACCTTGGGGTAGAATTAGACTACATGATATCCGTTTCATGCTTCCGTACTTCTGGCTCGGCCATTCCTTCCTTTCTTTGTACGGAAGTCTCAAACTCCTACAATGTTTTTTCCAAACCTGGAAGATGGGAGATGGGAGCGAGCTGTGAGCCAGTTTGTTTGTAAAATTAAAATTACACCACATTTTGTACACTGATGTTGGTGTGGCTGTTTCTTGCTTCTTGTTTCTTGTTCTCTGTTGTTTGTTGGTTGCTTGTTCATACATGGTTAGTATTTATAAATAGATACATGGACATTAGACATGGCGAAGGCGGTGGATGTGAGCTCACTATTAAATTGAGGTTAACTTGAGCCTGGAGTTGCTTCCAGCCAACCGGCATAAAATGTGTAGGACGAACCAGTTACTTATTGATGGATGATACAAATACAGATGCAGATACAGATGCCGACACAGATACAAACCATAGAGAACAGGCCAAGTAACTTTTTGGGAACATAAAAGGGCTCGAGTACACGTAAAATAACAGTACTAAATGAAGAAAGCAAAAAGATGAGACTTCTTTGCCCACTTTTGTTTTTCCCCACCAAATAGAAAGTATTTCCGAAAAATATGGTTGAATGTCCAGATACGAATATGGGATATTGGAAACTCAAAGCTGGACTACATACTGAAGTTTCCAGGTTTTCACTACAACTTATATTTACAAAGAATCGGAAGAGAGCCAGAACACAATTTAAGTAAGAAAATGGTAAAGAAATGGATATTGGATTCTCTGATGCTGGATGCTGTATACTGGCAAACCCGAGTTGCTCTTTCTTCTAAACTATTTACTGTTTACACCTACTGTGTTTTTCAGTAGTTTTACTCAGAATATAATAAGAGTAGGTTGACGCAAAGACATGAACATACCAAAAGAAAAGCACCAGCTCTTTTTCTCTCTCTTTTCCTCTCTCAGTTTTTTCCTCGCCTTCTCTCTGCCTTTCGCTTAGTCTTGTTTAAACAAAATGTCTGTTTGAGAGGTGAGGAATCATAAATCAAAAAAACCTTTATTCCCAATACCAAATACCAAATATCAAATACCCAATAGCAACCACAGCAAAGTATTGGCTACATACACCAACACCGACACCAACTTTTCTTGCTCCTCCAGATTCTGGATACTTTTTTCCTTCTTCACGAGCATCTCCAATCTCCAGGACCCAGTCACCCAGCCTTTCTTCACACTCTCTACTTCTCTCACATTTCATCTCTCTCACGCTCAAGCTCACTTTCACCTTCCCTTTTACCGTTCGCTTCACTTTCAGTAGAGGAGTTTCACTCCTCTACTATTGTACAAAGGGGAAAAAGGAGAAACAAGAGCAATCTTCAATACTTCTCTTGATCTCCACTTCTCACTCTTACTTTTTTTTCTCACGTTTCTTTGAACGCTTGAAAGTCCAAGTCCAACTTGAAATTCTACTCTTCACTTTCTCCACTCAATGCTCAGTACTCTATACTCTAAACTCTATAAAGTTACAATCCTTCTTAAAACATATAAACTGTATAATATAGTACGTGGGTAATGCATAATACATAAGGAAAGCTCTGGTTTCTCTCAAGTATTTCATATTTCTTCTAAATTGAGCCAAAAACCATACACTGCAAAACGGACCAAAATGCAGCTGCACGTGGCTAACTATTAACTAGTGTTTGGCATTGATCATTGAGTGTTGAGTATGGACGTTGTATTGTATTGTTTTGGTGATTGAGATGCATAATGCATGGCTTGTATTTGCCAAATTTAACACGTACAAAAAACTAAAAGATTCAATGTGTAAAGTATTACAGCATTTTTTCTAGAAACACCCTTTAAAAATCAACCCAAAAAATATATACATATTGATGCAGTAGGAACAAATTGCAAATTGGATTCATAAAATTGCCCCCCCCCCACGTTTGAATTGGATAGATTAAACAAATAGTAAAAACCTTGCATGATGACGTTGTGTATTATCCTGTCGTTGGAAAGATGTGAAATTTGAAAAGTTTCATCATGTATTATATAGGACAGGATAATTATTATCAAATATCAAATATACTCGGCTTATTTTAACCTACTTTCTTGGAAGCTTTTCCCGGCTTTTTTAATTCTAAAAAAAAAAAATTTATCTAGAATTTTAAATCAGTTGTTCATTTTACGGAGGTGTCAAAATTACCAGCGGCCAAATGTCAAATAAGATGTCTCTTTTACTTTTATTTACCACCAATTGCGTAAATTGTTAATATATTCTCTGGATATTCAAACTGGGGGAATAGAAGATCGCTTCATGTTCTCATCATTTATTTTGAACACAAGGGAAGATAATTTTATCATGGTTCATGTAACTTTGAATTTTGGTCTCGGATTCTCAATGAGTTGTGATTTTTTCCGCTACAAATTAATTTTTTGTTACAAAAAACAGGATGAATAAATGAATGTACTTTGACAGAATGTTTTTCCCGTGACGGCTTTCTTTTTTGAAAAATGTGTAAATGTGTGGTTCATAAAAACTTCCCGTTTTGTGTTGACTCTATTTGTTTGGATGATGAACGGAATGACACTGTTGACTCTTGACTCTTGATTCTAGACTCTAGACGCTTGACGCTTGACGCATGATGATAATGATGATGATGATGTTGATGGTAATGTGCAGAAGACAACAATAGTAAATATAATCGGATATAATATAATATTGTGTTTCTTGGAGTAATAATTCATTTTTTCACAAACTTAGCATTAGCATGCAAAGAATTTGTTCTTGCATGTAAAGAAAGAAGGGAAGATGTCAGCGAGGAAGAACCGTAAACAAGTAGGCTAAATTGATGGCTTCTCTAGTATTTTCTTTTTTCTTTTATGCTCCTTTCTTTCTTTCTTTCCTTCAACTAGCTTTTCTTTTCTCCTTTCTCTCCATTTGCCTTGTCCTGTCTTGACTTGACTTGACTTGACTAGCTCCATGTAAAATGATGATGTACATTTGCAGTAGCGCAACTAGTTGATGTGCTTGACGGCTCATGTTGATTTTCTCTTGGTTGTTCATGTTCAACTTTATGCTCTTTTTCTTATTCGTATCTGTATTAATATTTGTACTCTTGTTCTTGTTCTTGTTCATGTTCATGTTTATGGGAGGCTTTTCAAAGGTTTGCCGCAGCATTTTTACTTACGACATGATATGATAGAGAAAACAACAACAACAACAACAACAAGTCAAGCTCAAGATATAAATTACAATCGTTGAAATAATGAGAAGGCGGTTGGAGAACAGGATCCAGAGTAGAATAGAATAGTGTAGAAAGTAATGTAATAGAGGAGTGGTGTAGAGTAGAGACTTGTACAAAGAAATGCAAAGGAACGGGAAAAGTTGGTATAGACACAAAGTAATTTCTTCCTTCGCTCCTTTTCTCATCCCATTCCATCTTTCCCTACCCTTTTCTCCTTTTCTCCAGCAACATTCCAGACTTCCAGACGAAACGGAAATTTTCACAAAAGATTGGATTAAGATTTTCAAAGAGTCGGAACTGGATTCTTATTCTTTATGCTGAATCCCTCCACATTGTACATTGTACATTGTATTCTCTACATTCTACATTCGTCATAGAATTTTTCTCCGTTGGTACTGGAGCGGAAAATAAAAGAGACGAGTAAAACCTGTGGGCGTACATATCTAATATCTATACGCGGAATACGCGAAACACTACATTATTTATGCAAAATGCATGTACAATGTACAGACAGAAAAAATTCCGATACGTTTCAAAACTCAAAATTTCAACATGAGAAATCTTTCAAAGTTTAAAAGGGGAGAAGCGCGAAGATGAGCCGAGTGAACAGTGAACAGTGAACACCGAACACTGAAAATTGTACAGACGAACGCTCTGTTGACTCAGTATTTTTATAGGAATAGGAAAAACTTGTGCGGTGAAGCATGTTGATGTTGTGCTTTTCGTCGTCTGTAGTCTGGAGTCTGTCGTGTTGCTCGTGGCTTTCTCCTCCGCATATTCTGTTTTTACCAGCACCAAAATATAGATATGTACTTGTTTTGGTTGACGCTTCAAGAGACACAAGTGAGTTATTGAGCGAGTTGAGAGCTGAGCATTGAGCATTGAGCACTGAGAGTTGAGAGTACAAGAGAGAAAGTTGGAGAAAAGTACCTACGCACGTGTATATTTCCAGAAAATTTAAACGTAGAAAAGCGGATCCAGAATTCACAATGTGGAACGTGGGTATGGAATCTTGGAACTGAACCGGAGAATGTGGATGACTATTGACTGTTGACTGTTGATGTGAATCGGAATGGGAATACTGTTGCTTGTTCCTCTGCCTCTGCCACTGGCACTGACACTTTTCTTTCTTCCCTGCTAAATCGACATGGTTTTGCTTTCTTGTCTACTCCTGGGTGAAATCAGTCCAATTCCTAGCTCAAACTTTGCCTTTCGCTTTCTGTGCATTTATTTATTTACAGTTTGTGGTGTGTATCTAAAGTATAAAACCTAAAATCTAAAAGCTAAACTAGACTGTATTTCAAGGCAAGTCAAAGGAAGGCAAACCAACTAAATCAAAGTTGTTCTTGCGGTTTGTGGTTAAAGACGAAATTTTGGCGCTGAGGATGATTATGCTCATCACAATGATTACAATGGTTTGGGTGAGAATTATATATTATGCCGCATTATGATAGTGCTATTCCCAAATGACAGCCTCCTGAAAGGTTTATATACTATAAACTATAAACAAACTTTAAATAAATTACTCAATGAAATTACTCAATATCATTACTCAATGGTATTTGCACTTTTGCTTTATTTGCACAAATACGTGTACGTATTTTGTATTTTGCTCTTGGTGACAAAAATTAATTTGATTATTCTACCGAAAAAGGTATCCAAATACAAAAGGTACACAACATCAGTTGGATAAATGCGTCATTGGGAAAAATAAAAATCATCAGTAATTTTCCTCCAGTTTCTATGTTTCTATTTCGCATTATTTGTTGTTAATTTAACAAGAATCACCTTTGTGTTGTAAACTTGGGAAACTGAGAGTTGAATTTTCTGCTACAACTGTCATTTATTACTGTCAATTTGATAAACACAAAGACAATGAATATCACTCTTCATTCTCTCCCCAAAAGTATAAAGTATACATTATACATTATATACAAATCATGATGAAAGATGAAAGTTGAAATTATTACTATTACAACTGTTTAAAAGTTAAAAGTTCAAGGTTTCGGTTGAGTGAGTGCGTATTATTTATTTATTGTATTCACTCTATCACAATTCTCAATTCTCAATGTTCAATGCTCACTGCTCAATTTTCGTGGTGCTCAGTTGACAGTTGAGAATCTGCCCTATAGTCAAATCTCCTATTCAACGTAAAACATGTAATATTATTTACTATTATTTATTCCAGGACTTTCTGCTTTGTAATAGGAAACCAACTTGAAGTTGACCTCCGATTCAGATAAAGAGATTGCGAGTCATTGTGGCTTTTTATCTACGTTCTACATGACGTGACAGCCCACGCTTTGAAAACTGATTAACTACAACAAATACTGTGGACTGTGGACTGTGGATTGTGGATTGTGGACTTTGGAGATGTGAGCAAGCGAGCGAGAAAGAGAGAAAGAAAGAGAGAGAGGTTTGATATTGGGATGTGGAAAGCAGAGGAAGGAGGAGTAGGCAGGAGAAAGTACAAAGTTAAACGTTAGAAGTTGAAACAGCTACGAGTGTATCTGTATGGTGTATGGTGTATGATGCATATAGCATGTATGCATTCACGTACATAGTACATAAGTGTATGCAATTAAACCAGAGTATTGTGTGTCGGCTGCGTAAGTCTCCTTTCAAAGCTGGCATAACCATACAAAAACAACTAGCAAATAAACCAAACCAAAACAAACCAACGAATTCACAGTTTGTACAGTATGAAAATGAAACCAGACCAGACCGTCTATTTCCTCCGTCCTTTTCCCAGTCTCTTTTCTCGCTTTCTCTATCTAGTTTGTTATGCTAGCGGACTCTTATTGTGGAATTCCACTTTTAGTATGCAAACACAAGTGCTATGCTCTGATGCACTCGAACAAACAAGGAAAAAGCCAACGAGTTCGGCTTCGTCATTTACACAGTATGTACAATGTACGATACAATTTGCAATATACACTTTTCTTTATACAAATACACAAATATCTGTATGGAGAATGTAGAATGTAGATAATATATAATATCTTTTTCTTTATGCAATCACATATTTTGTATCCCACTTATAAGTTATAGCATATGTACAATGTACATGTATAATATGCCTTACAGAGATTTTGTGTGTGTAGTTATCTCTCTGCTTGCGATGTAGAAATTCAAAATATTGTTGTTTTATTGTGGACTCGGATGAAATCCTCATTCTGTGTAGAGAAGAACAAACTGTTTCACCAATTGTCATCCAGAATTCTGCGGAAAAATTCTCGGGCTTTCTAGAATATCATATGATGCTGTACAATTAATTAACATTAGTAGGTACATGTATGTAGTTTTATTTTTAAGCATTATTCGAGGAAGCAGTTCCGTTTTTAGTCAAATTAGAACACTAACCAAGTTTTGTAGACTCGCGATTGTAATAGTACCAGAAATCATAAAGTCAAAATCCTCACTTTGTGAAGATTATATATCGCCTTGAAAGCATGAATGAAGCTGACTACAAATGAGCATCTTGCCTGTCCTCTGTCGTACAACTCCTGCCGTGTACGCCAAACGAGTGTCAAGAACTTTTCCAACTTGAATCTGCATACATGTGCCATCTAGCGGGAAAATGTGGAATATGTCGTTCCAAATATGTCCACTAGCTGGCTCCTCTAACGAGTTCCAAAATTTCCGCTAGGTGGAGCCTCTAATGAGCTCCAAATTTGTCCGCTAGGTGGCGCCTCTAATGAGTTCCAAATTTGTCCACTGGGTTGGGCAACATAAAAGTTCTAAATTTGCCCGTTAGGTGGCTCGAGACATGAACACAGACGGGCGGACACGAGGATTACAACAGGAAGCTTCGCTTCCTAAAAATTAATTGTACAACATGCAAATTGTTTGCATGTAAAATTGACATCCCTCCTCTTTCTCTAGTATGTTCACTTTGCATGTAGATTTTAGACTTTTATTCTTCGAAAACGTACTTCTGCAGGCCACAAATTGAGAAGAGAGAGGAAGAGGAGCGTCAATTTTATCAATATCAATATAAATATGATACAAGTATGCTTAGAGAACAAAAAAGATGGGCGAAAGTTCGTGACGCTTTAGCAAGAAAAAAGATGTAGTCTTCCAAAGTGTACAGTGTACAGATGTGTACCAAAAAAAAGATTGGAGAGGGAGAAGAGGTCTGAGTAAATAAATATTTAATGGAAAATGGAAAATGCTCAAATGTAATAAAATTCCAAGAATGATACAAACTTTGATAAAAATATCCATCTGCCATCCTCTACATACTACATACTTGATGAAACTCATGTGTCTGGTGTGCCGCACGAAATTCGGTTTCATTCTTGGAATGTGTACACTGTACATCGTTCATTTGACAGTTTGTACTGTAAATTGTATACTCATTGAACCCGTTATAGAAACATCCACAACCCACAATCTAGACCCCACAACCCACGAAACTCACACTAACTACATATGAAAATGACACATTTGAAACCAGATATATCTATTCTGTCATGTTTCAGTTTCCAATGTTAGTGTAAATAGGACGGAAATTTGAAAAGTAAAGAGTCAATCAATATTTTGATGGTGTGTATCAACCATCAAGTATTCAGTATTCAGTATCAAATTCCATGGCTATCATCAACCTTTGCAACATTATTATTTATTATTAATATTGATCAGCCACGAGTAGTGACAGTACAGGAGACAAGTGGATTTTGAAACCCCCCGATGAAAACCGAAAGGACACTAAATGACTGTATGGCATATGTAAAAACTCATCACCCTGAATATGACTTTTACATAACTTTAAATACACAACTTACAATTTATGATTTGGGTCGCTTCAGCCTGCACTCATTAATATAGATTTGAAACTCACATTTCGAAAGCATAAATCGTTCACCATTTTGAGTATTTTAAATAGAAAGAAAGAAACACAGGAAATAAACGGAGTAGAAAATATTTAGTGGCATCAGACATCAGGCATCAGACATTAGACATTAGACATCAAAAAGTGAGTCGGTACAATTTCCGCAAACAAGTCGGTAAATAAATAAACAAACCATTTCCAGTTCCATGGCCATTGATTTGGAATTTGGAGTAGTGTAACTCTAGATGCCACAACTCAGAGAACTGCGACACAACTGACAACTGACACAGTGAAAGAAGAACAAAGAAGATAAAAGTAAAATTGACAAAAGGGACACCAACAGAGTTTATTCTGTCTTGTGTTTTGTGTTTTGCGGATTGTGTAATATTGCCATTTATTTATATATCTACATGTGAGTACAAAGTAGAGATTAGAGATGCATAGGAATTCCAATTTAAATTTAAATTCAAAATTTAAACAAATCCCATTCCATTTAAATCATGTACACTGTACACTGTAGATTGTAGATTTTATGTAGAATGCAGATTGTAGATTGTAGATAATCCAGATTACAGATACATGCACAAAGATGTACAGAATGTACAAAGATTGAGTGTCCTTGAAATCCTCAAAGGGGAACTGCATCGCATTGTATACCAAAAGAATTACAATTGTAATAAACTTTTGACTCTCAAGACTCAAGACCTCTTCTCTCTTTAGATGAGGATGCAGAATCACAATCGAAAATCCAGAGTTGAGAGTTGAGGCTAAACTAGAGATATGCTACTGAATCGACTCAAAACTCTTACTTCCCAGACTTTTCCACTTGAATAATCAAAGTTGAAACCAATTTGCTTGTTGACTATTCAACTGAGGTTTGGATTCTGTATTCTAGATTCTAGATTCTAGAGTCTGGGTTAAGGGTCGTGGTTGTAATCGTAATCGTGGTTGGGATCTTCCATGTTGATGAATAAATAGAGGGATTTTAAGTTTTACATAACTTAAAGCAAAAGGTATATGGTATTCAGTTTTCAGTATTCAATACTCACCTCACTAACAGCACCCAGTGGCATAACAAGACAGGCTACCATGAGGTCCGCGACGGCTAGACTAACTATCAGATAATTAGCAACATTTTGTAAATTCTTCTCAAAAAACACGGCTGCTATCACAAAAAAGTTTCCTGCAAATCACAACAAAAAACAGAGAAAAATTAACTCAAATTAATCATTTCAAATAATACACAATTCACAATTTTGATTTTAGTTTTGACTTTTTTTACGACACTTTGGAACACTTATTCAAATACTACTTTTGTTTTTTGTTTTATACTTTATTCATTTATACAATTTCAATTCTCGATGAAACAATTTTGGTTCTTATGATCACTGGAAATTGGAAATGCATTAAGCATAAAGCTGCCAAAAGGCAGATACGATAAAAAGTATTCACAATGTGATGTATAATTTAACTCTCCAAAAATCGACGTCATGGAGCAACAACTTGCATCATCCATCCATATTATTATATAACTGCATGTATAACTGCATGTAAATGTAAATGTACATTGATTTTTCAGAAATCAGAATTGAGATTCAAAACGCAAAATAATCCATATTCTATTTTTGAAGGAGTTGTAAGAAATTGAGGAAACAGAACGCTGTGTGGTATTTTTCCATGGTTGTCTATGTAGAATGTAGATGTAAATCTTAGATTTTAAACTGTATCTGTATAACCTGTAGACATGACGTCTTTTCGTAACTTGTTATCATCATCATAATAATATTTGGTATTTGAGAAAGTTTGACGTGGATGCAGGTTTCAATCTTGATGTATACGTATATCTACAATCTACATACATACAATGACTGGGCTATGACTATGAAGACTGAAGACTTTCTACTCGACTGTGACGTGATATGAGTTTCCCAGAGTTTCGTAGTAACTGTTTGTATTAGAATTTTGATTTCAATGCCTTATGCAAACACATAATACATAACATGTATAATGTATACGTATGTACATATTTGTGTGTGTGCTTGTATTTGGATTTATATTTGTATTCGTATTCGTACTCGTATTTTTATTTGTACACACACATACAAACGTGCACGTATATTTACACAGCATTCCATGATCTTGTAGATATCTTTTATATTTTATCTTTTATCCCGAGTCTCATATCCCGGACGATTGAAAAAGCAATAGTAGTAGTAATAGCAATATCAATAGTCACTACACACATACGATCTGTGCGTCCTTTATTGTCTCTTATCATTTATTTCCCTTTTCCTACACACTCTTGTACACTGTACACTGTACACTGTACACTTCCTACATTAGCTATTGATCTGACTATGAGTCGTGTGTGGAAACGTGCACTTTTTATTTTTGCATGTAAACTCTGAGACACATCCGTATTTTTTGTACAAAGACTGAATATCTGCATCCAAGTTCCAAGTACATTGTACACTGTACATTGTATATTGTACTTGGTTAAGTTTGTAAAAAGTATTGGTAGAATTTGAATTGATATTAAAATGGGATCCAAATGTCTGTATCCGTATCCGTGCATCAACTATCAATTTTTCCAGGCTCAATGTAGAAAGTAGAAAGTACAATGTAAAATGTACATTGTAGAGCTACGAGCCGTTGATCTCTTTTTCTCAACACATTCATCACTCTGTACATTCTCTCTCCTCTATAAACTTATCTGTCTACTGTCTACTGTCTCCTATCTACATGTAAATCTATTTTATATTTTATCAAAGTTGATATTCATGCATAATGTGTTTTGATGAAAATATGGATTGAATTCTGTTCGATTTCGACCCACTTTTCCCTCCCTTTCCTCTTATTTTGCTTTCCCACTTCCTCTTTCAAAGATACATCTTATCTTATCCGTCTCGATAAAGATCTTTATCTTATATTCTTATGTATTATATATTATATAAAAGGTACCTTATCTATTTGTTTAATATTTTTACCCTTTGTAGATTCAGTATACGAATATACAAATGTACACGGAAGTATTTGGCAGTGTTCTAAAACTTGAATGCGAAGTTTTGCCTTCACAAAAAAATAAAAAGTGATGGCATACATGAGAAATGAGAAACAATAATAATAAAAGCGTTATAATGTGACAAAAAGGATACAGAATATGTTACAATGTTACAAAAATTCCAGGGTGCAGTAAATTCTAAACAGCTAGTCGTCTTTTTATACATATCCGCAGCTTGAAATATCTTAAACAGTTGAATATTGTAAGAGTAGAGAGGAGTTGGTGAGAGTAGAGAGGTAGGATAGTTCTGGTTCTGGTTAAAACACGGAGAAGTAAGAAGGAAGATGTACTGTGTAACATAAATAGTAAAGGTTAGGTTAACTGCATCTATAACTGTAACTGTGTGTTCACATATCGCATAAACTGTGGGTAAGCTCATCCATTATGAGAATGTAAAAGTTTTCTATTTTCCTGTCACCCCTCACTTTCTCCCTATCTTTCTTTCTTTCTTTCTTTCTTTCTTTTTTCTTACTTTCTTTCCTACTTTCTCCCGTTCATCGTAAACTTCATTGATTTATTTGGAAAAGAGGTGAAAGTCGAGTGGAGCAATATAAGAAAAGTGGAGAAAGTAGAAAAAAAGAGTCTCGTGTAGACAGTAGAGAGTACAGTCACACAGAATTGAAATCGGACATAGTGGAATTGAGTTGTTCATACACATAGATATGTAAGATATTGAGACATGAGGTAGTGAGCTCGCTCGTCTCTTCCGCACCAGTTGTTTGGTACAAGTCCATCCTACATTCTACATTATACATTATACATTGTACATGCTGTGTGGCCGACGACAGTTGTCAGGAGGGCTGAATGTTGAATGCCTCATGTTCCCCAGCAGTTATTGCAAAGGAGGAACGGAAAACGACGGAGAAAAGAGGTAAAGAGTATAGACCTGATGTTTACCACCTTTTTAGTACAGTGTACGATGCATACTGTGGAAATAATAGTATAGTATAGAGAATTCTACATTTCATATCCAGTTTCAAGTCCCACTCGTTTACGGCACAACTGTCTCTACATTTGAACCAACTTAAAGTGACTCGCCTGGATCGTGCTGAGAGCTGGGAGCTGGGAGAGTTAAGAACAAGGGAACAACGTACTTTTGATGCACATGAAGGCAATAACACTCAAACAAAGACATTTTGACTCCAACTTTTGATATGGTTTCCATTTCCCAGTCTCTTGTCTCTGTTCCTTCTATACTTTATACACTATACAGTATACAGTCTACAGCTATACAGGCGAGGTTTCAATTCTCCAATTCTCAACACTCAACTCTCAACTCTCAACAAAATCAAAGTTGATTTTTAACAAAAAAAACTGACGATAGACGAAAGAAGATAAGCAAGTCACAAGTCACATTCAAAATCATGAAACAAACTAACTTTGAGACGGGGTAAAAGAACGGAGGCTGAATGGAGGACTGGTGAATGAAGAATTGGAACTTGGAGAAAAATACAAAAACGAGAACGAGAGCCAAGTCGTCCACTTCTATCCAATCCATCTTCCGTTTGTACAATATATATTATACAGATATCGATATAGATATAGATATAAGATATATGGGTACGTATGATAAGTGCATTACTAACTTGTGCTCTGATCTATTTTTCTCTTTCACCATTCTCTTTTCTGAAACTCAAACTCTAATACATGTTGTACTGGGCCCTGGTTGGTTCAATATAATTCAAACGTCAATCTTCTGATTCTGACTCTGGATCTGGATCTGGATCTGGAGTTTACTTGATGTTGTTACATCATTCACTTTTCTTGACCCCAACTCTCTAAATTGCAATACCACATTGCGTGGCGTAACCTCATCATATCATCATATACCTGATACATACTACACACTATATCATATTTCTATCAAAATGAACCATGAGTCTAGTCCATTCCCATGGAATGGACATAAAAAAGAACCTTTTGATTCTCTTTTGGAAAAGATCCATAGTCCATAGTCAATAGAAGACGAAATACAGTGAATAATCGGGTTTGAATAGAAAATAGAAAATAGAAATTTTATGAAATTTTCATAAAAGTCATATGTATGTAGAAGACGAATGAATTCTGGCCTAAAATCCCAAGTCCTCCCGATCACATAAAGTACTCGATGAATTTAGGCATAATATGTATATTGTGTGTAAATAGGAAATAAGCAGTTTTCAGAAGTCACTGATATTGGTTTTTTTTGGTGCTCCAATTTGGAACACGTTTTATTTTTTGTTTGGTTTTATTATAAAAAGTTTGGTATTAAGTTTAATTGTGATTAAAGATAATTATGACTCAGTTTAATTGACTTTAGTCTAAATTTGATTAACTTTGATTGCACTTAACTAACAGTAAATTACTGATATTTGTTATGTAACTATGTTGTATGTAAATGGGAAACTCAACATTGACCTAGGAAAGTATATTGAGTTGAATATGAGAATACTAGCTCTGGATGTGATACAACGTACCAGAGCCGTGGACTTGTGTATATGTACGTTTGTGTATTTGTTTGGACAAAAGTGAATGAAATCTGAAATAATGTAAATGACTTGACGCTATGGATATGTACAGCTAGAATACAGAAAAAGTACGTGTGATCAAGTGTAAATTCAGAACGCAAGTGAAGTTGAAGAGATTTTCTCAAT
>JABASP010002547.1:0-19329 GCA_019776565.1 Sminthurinus signatus | reverse complement strand
TTGTGTAAGAAGTGACTTTTATAACATGAAACTAAACTATAATGATATAATAATAATACAGCAACTACGAACAGGGATTCCACGAATAATTATAAATTATAAAAAGAAAATTGAATTAAACGGTATATGGACTGTATGGAAAAAAGACAATGCTAAAACAACTTGTAATTTTTGTAAAAGTGATATTGATGAGGACCTTTTCCATGTAATGTTTAACTGTAATATGTATACCTCAATAAGAAAATTATACCTTCATAAATACTTAAATAATAACGTAACTCCGGACAATTACCTAACTATACTTTTTACTAACAATGAACAAACTGATTATATAAATATATGTAATTTTTGGTACAAACTTTATAACATAAGAAATAATATTTTGGATTGAGAATTGTCTAGTTTCTATTTAATATTTAATATTTACTTAATATTTTTGAAAAAATCTTATTTACCAACCAAGGACTTGACTTTAAATATTATCATTATTTAATGTAATATATTACTCGATAAATGTATGAAAATTGTTGTAAAGGTCAACGCCATATCAACCTGAATAAATCTATCTATCTACATGTGTGCAGATCTATTAGTATTACAGTTTACAGTGCAAGGTCGTAGAAAGTAGAAAGTAGAGACAGTTTTAGCTTTGGCGGTGTGAGCGCATTAAGTTGATTGTCAACTAAGCTTTCACCACTTTCATTCAATTTATGTATCATGTTACTTTATCTGTCCATGTTCTGTACTCTTGACTCTGTACAAGGTACAGTGTACAGTGTACATTGTACATTGTGCATTGTGCATTGTACACTCATTTACAAATGTACTACATTTTTTCCCTTGTAGTAGAATCACGCTAGATTGTAAATTGTGGACCAAATGGAGATGATGATGGGAACATTAATGCAAATGTTTCCTCTCTGAAATACGCAAGCTTCGTTTTTGCTACCAATGTATGCCTACGACAAAATTTGTTGTACATTTTCCTTTGACTTTTTTGACTCCAAACCGTAAATCTATATGCATTAAATTTTATGTTTATGGTTGATTTGAACATCTTGATCAAGTTTCAAGGACAACATTTCAATATAAAGAACTGTGGTAGAATAGAGAGCGGGGGAAGTCAAAGCAAATATAATCGTGTGTTTCATAATGAATAATGAATGACGATGACGATTTATATTATGATGATATTATGTTCTCGATTCTCAAGTTACCAACCTCATTAACTTGAGACTACAAAGTTGGTTTGTAAGTAGTCATTAGTACGGAGTACGGTGTATGGGTGGATGATGCGATGAGTTTTCGTTTGCGGCTGTAGATTCACAAATACTCTTGAATGGAATAAAACGTGAAGCTGACGAACCAACTTGACTCAGGTTATAAGTCAATAAAAGAAATAAATGTAGACAGTACATAGTACAGTTTGTTGTCAATGTCAATACTCAGTACTGATTCCGTGCTTTCTCCGTATACTTTCTCTTTTTTATGCAGTGTTACGTACACTGTTTCAAGGAATTTTGCCTCTCTTCTGTTTTTGTCTTCCCACCTCAAATGTCTTTTGTAAATGGGCGGACTGCAAGTTTTCCGTTTTAAAAATTCAGCACTTGACCTCTTACCTCCTTCTTTCACCGCAATGAAATACTGTTATTTATAAATTATGAATAAACAATCCTGTCATCCTATTACGTCTACTACCCACCCTAATAATTCACGTGTTGTGTATTTTAATGAATATTTATTCAGTTCCTCGAATCTCCCGTGCATGAATGAGTACTCAACACGACGTTGGTTTTGTATGAATGATTCATAAATTGACGAGCTTCAATAGTATTATGAGAGCAGGCAGGACGTCAAGGTCGTAAGAAGAGGGAAAGAAAACACTCATAAATTAAAACCAAGTAAAGATATTTACTCTAGTAGGCTTTTCAAAACAAATTACTTCACTTTCACTTTATTCAAAGTTCAAATACAGTTCAGTACTTTTATTAGGATCCAGAGACGCTTTACATTTCTTGAAAAATTATTACTTGGGATTAAATGTTGTTTCTTTTTGTGGCTCTGACACTCAAATCTTCAAAATTCAATAAACATTTGTGAAGCAGCAAAAACAGTTCAACAATAGATAGATAGATAGATAGATTTATTTGTTCCTCCGGGCTTTCGCCCATGGAACCTTTTCAATTTGGGGTTTTACAAGCAAAATTTTTTCAACAGAGAACAGTTCAACAATATTTCATATTGATATTGGTATCGGAAGTTCCTCCACTTTCCACCGACATGTGATTAATTTTTGAAAAACAAACATCTTGAAATAGATATTTTGATTTGTAAACCAGTACTTACACGTTACAAATTACGCAAATGGGTAATTTACTTCATTTACTTTAATTTTAAGCTGACGTAACTTTTATAGGTTAATATCACTCAAAAGCACTCGTGCCTATTCCAACTTTTAATAGCGTTTTTCACAACTTAATTTCAAGTTTAAATAAATTCCACACTCAAAGCTCAAAATATAATCACATAATTGTGTACAGACGTAAACAATAAACCCGTTAACGTTTTCTCTGGATTTTCTCTGAGGCGATATAAATATACAACTACTTATTTGACTAATCGTCTTCCATCACCCATTACATAAACTACATATTATATTTACGAGTTGCTTTTCTACTTGGGAATGCTGTAAAAGTATGTACATCTGGAGCCGTGAAGAGAGCATCCAGATTGATCTGGTTTGGAAGTAAAAACGGAAGTAAAAATGCTTCATTTCCCCAGCTTTAGTTATGTTTCATGATGTGTGCTTCTTTATTTTCTACACCTTTTTTCCAAGTAAAATAATATATGAAATAAAGATGGGAGAACAAAGTCAAATATTATATTATACATGCAGACAGATATGAGACAAGTCTAAAATAAACTAAACTAACCTATAGGTAGAAAGTAGAAACAAGATACGAGGAAATAGATCGTAGATAGTAGAGAGTAGAGAGCAAAGTGTGCTGTACCGTGGTATGGTTTGGTATGGACAGTTGTAAAAATGAAATTAAGAAATGTTTTTTCTCTCTCGACTGTACAATGTACAATGTAAAATGTAGATTGGCTCTATTCTCCGTTCAGCACAGCTCGATGGATGAATAAAGAAAAGGATGGCTAAACGTGGCATGAATTGCCAGCAGGAGAACATTAAAACTCAGTCTTTAATTTATGCTATGTATTAAAATGCTCTTTTTCAGCCACAACTGTAATTAATATACATGAGGGAAAATGTTCCATCCTGTCTGGGCCTCTAAGTTTTCATTTCGGGAGACATGTATGTCTAGAATCTATAGAGTGTAGATCGTAGAGTGTGGAGTTTTTTCCAAGTTTTATGTACTTTTCTTCCTTTCAGCCTTCTTTCACTTCACTTCACTTTATTTCTTTTTCACATCTCCCTCAGATGTCCGGACTCCCTTCTTCATTCTCTATTCACCATCTGTACACAGTACACAGTATAAATATCTACACCACAAAAAATACAAACAAAGATAGAGATCGTGGTATACGAAAATAGTGAAACTTAAGAAGATAGACAGAGACAGAAGAAACAAAGATAGACAGAGAAACTAAATGAAAATGAGCTTTATTACAAACAAAAACAAAATGTCATGATTTACGACAATCTTATATATGATACAAATACACTATGTATCTTTATCTTTATTATAAATATATTTTGGGCTATTTAACAAACACAATATATATTTATGGACACATGTATATTCGTATATTCAAATAATGTGGTTTCCAATTCTTACCTCACAATCAGTAAAGCATCACTATACAATGTACAATGTAATGTCTATTGTTAACAAGCATTCATAATATTCAGGGGTCTATTAAGTATTAAGTGTACATTCATTTAGCATTTAGCATTTAGACAATGCAGTACTGTATTGTAGTGTGCGGTGCCAAGGTGTGGTTATTTATGCATGCATGGTTAAGAGAAATAAGAAAGAGTTTCTTCCTTAGACTCATAATACCTGTCATCATCACCATCATCATCTTCAGGAGGAGAAAAACATGGTTACCATTACTAAAAAAGAAATACCATAAAAGGAAAAGCCAGGAATTATCATACATTTAAATTTATGTCTCCCTTCACTATCCACTCATGTTCATTATTTACAGTGTACAGTGCACATTGTACATAATAGTTGTACGTTTGTCTTGTTCGGTTTACCATTTACCACTTACCGTTTACCGTTTACCGCTTACCATTTGCAATTTTCCATTTACTGTAATTAGTTGTGTGTGTACTTTCTCCTGTTCATATTTTTTATGGACACCCACTTTCACCTATTTCTTCCCACAAACTCCGTTTTGTTATATCTTATATCAGTACTCCCATACGGATTCCATTCCAGTCGTCCATTTTATTCCTTGCCCATTTAACACATGGCAAACGGAATACGGCATGCGGCATATGGTCCGTGTCAAAACCGTTTATACACATTTATGAAAATGATTCATGATGCATGAATTTGAATTTGAATTCAAAGATGAATGCTGTAAATATCTATGATGCACATGAATGTACACCGTACACCGTACACCATACTACTGTACATGTTACATTGTACAGTAATAAATTTCACTGTTAAGATGATTCATGGTAATGAAAGTTGACTGTACTATATTTATAATATCCGTATTTGCACATGGGAAAAAGAATATGCAAAATGGACTGTGGCCTGGTTCAATTTTCTGGAAATATTGTATGCATCTTCCACATTCCACATACTCCCCACTTTATGCTACACATATTTTACACATATTTTACTCATGGTCTTGGTTCACATTCAAAAAAAGAGGAAATGAAGATGAAAAATTCGTATATGAATATAATAAAAGTAAGTTGTAGGCTGTTTTCTGTAGGCTGTAGACTGGGCCGACTGATACATTTACACTTATGTACAAGTAGTAAGTAGTTGGAAATTTATCACCGAGAAAATACTTATTATGAATTTCAAATTGAGAATGAAGTGTTCTTGAGAAAAGTAAATGTATGTACAATATATAGTTGTATATTATGTACATGTTGAGCCGACCTGTTTATTTGTGGACTCCTTCATTCATTTTCATTACAAAGAGTTATGAGCTTCATTATTGCTGCATCATGAAAAGAGGGAAAGTACGTGTGTGTTCAGTATTCAGTGTTCAGTGTTGAGCGTTCAGTTTGGAGTGTCTAAAGTTGAACGTGGAGTGTTGAGTGTTGAGTCTCAAGTCTCTAGTCTCGAGTCTCGAGTATGTATGCATATACATTTCACATATACATGTACATGTACATGTACATGTACATGATACATACTTGAAGCTGGAATACCAAAAAACAATAACAAGCCTTGTGGAAATAAATGAAAATAAATAAAATTCCTTCAGTCTCCATCTCTTGTTTTTTCCCTCTCTTTGTTCATTGTTCATTGTTCATATGTTGATAGTTGATATCTAGAATAAATACAAATACAGATATGAATACACATTAAAATTTTTGTTGTGCTTGGTGCTTGGTAAACTGAATAACTGTGTGGAATACTAAACAGAAAAGATAATGAATTATATCTTGTGCATAGAATTAATAATAATAATAGTAATGAAAAGAAGAACATAGACATTTTATATGCACCATACTTGGAAATAAGTTCTTTATTACTGAGATGTTTCGTACACACATCACACGGAGTATACAGTATACACTACACACAGTACACAGTAAAAGTAAGATAGAGCAAGAGGGAGAAAGAAAAAAGCGGAAGGCGGAAAGTGACTGATGATGAAAGTATGGTGTGGATCTGAGAAAGCACTTGAAGGAAATTGATGTGACTGTTGATGCTCGGATGATGAATGCAAAAACATGCCGCGCTTTTGTTTTATATTTTATATTTTATGTCATGGCACGGCTACAACGTTGTCAGTTGTCAGTTTCTCAAAACCCTACAGAAAGTAATCCCCACAACTATACTATATACTATGTAGCTGTGATACTTTAAAAGCTCTTTTCATAATATAACATCCTTCAACTGTGTCTACAATTTACAATGACACGAGCTGAATTTTGGGAAATAGTTTAAGACCACCATGATGACAATGTTCAATGTTCATTATACCCAGATCCACTCACAATTGTACCCAGTGCTCAAAATGGTTGAGCCCTTTTTAAATTCAAAAGCGGAAACTAAATTCAAGGAAATTTCCTCTTTAGAATTCATTCAATAAAATATGATAAATATGCTACTGTATACATATGTATTATGTATAAGAATCGTAATCCACCTGCTTTGAGATTCGAGAAAAGAAGATCTACAGATACAGTATTAGTGTATTAGTGGTTTCAAGTTTGTAAAGTTTGTAGAGAAAATCAAGTTGGTACTTTAAACTTTTTTCATATAGAGTTGTACAAAAGTACAAAAATTGTTATATCATTGAGAAACGTACGGATTTTAACTTGACTTTATTATTTTATTTTACATCCTAGGTTTTTTGCTGTAACACGGCCAATCAAGTATGCAAAGCCGAAGAGTTCAACCAGAGTGTGGCTAACTATCGTGATCGTCTGGGTTTTCTCTACCCTCGTTGGTTCGCCAATCGTCCTAGGTAAGACAGCAAAAAATTTCAACAATGTGTTGTATTCGTCTGGTTCAACTTTTAACTTTTGTGTTGAAACAATCTGTCCTTTTTTCTTTGTCACTTGTATTTTTTCAGCATGTACTGTTATTATTAACCTATTTCTTAATTTTTCTAAACCTTTTTTTACTTTAGGTCTGAATACTCCGCCTGAGCAGGTAGACGACACGGACTGTGCGTTCCACAACAAATATTTTGTTCTTGTCTCATCACTGTGTTCCTTCTACATACCGTGCTCCATCTTAGTTTTCCTATACTATCGTATTTTTAAGGTAAGTTTCATATTCTACAGACAACATTCAGTATTCTGTGTCCTGTGTACATTATATTATACATTCATCACGTCCCTTCAAAATTCAAGAGTTCAGAGTATTTTGATAGAAACATTACGTCAACCTGATTTGAGCAAAACAAAAAACAAAACACACTAAAAGTTTAAAAGTGTTTACACATTTTCATGTTCCAAACTTACACTTGGCCACTTACACATTTTGGCTGCCCGCTGAAAGTCAATACCAATATCAATATCAATGTGTGAGCAAGGTAATGCAATTTGGGATTTTCGATTACTCCCAGATTTTGTGGCTACATTTATTATGTAGCTACAATACACTACGTATACAATATGTATACGTAGTATGCAGTATGGAGTACATTCATCTTTTATTTCTTTTTCATCTTTGTTTTACAGCATGGAAACGAGAAACGAGAATTTCTTTCTTTTTTATTTTGGACAAAATATCAAGGTTTCTACAGTTTCTATAGTTTCTTTTACCATGTGGGAATCCGCTTCCTCAGAAAATAAAAAATAAAACCGGGGGAAAAAAATGTAATTGCATTATGTCCATATAATATATTTATGATCTCTTGTCAATTTTTTCTTGTTCCCATCCCACCGGATACTCAATACTGGATACTCTATATTGGAATGTCCTACATTTTTTACAGTATAATTTTTCATAGGGTAAGAAAGAAACTGTTGCCCTCCCGTTTTCTAGGGACTGTCAAACTTCTTTGTGAATACAATATAATCCTCACCCTTGTAGTCTATCAGACAAAGCTGTCATATTGCGAAAAAAACCCCTTTTGCTCTTATTTTATTCTTCATTTTTTTTTGACCTTTTGTCATTTGTCCATAGTTCCATAGTCCATAGTGTAAAGGATATTATATGTGACTTTTTTGTCCTGTATCTTGTGTTATATTTTATATTGTATTGTTTTGGTCTCCCATCCTTTCAATAAAAATGAATAAGGAACAAGATACAAGATACAAGAAACAAGAGACAAGTTGAGATAGGAGGTGGATGGTTGGGAAATGAGAATAAAAAGATACTCAAGATTGAAGAGGATCATGATGATCGTCGGGTCATGATGATGATGATGATGATGATGACAATGATGATGATGGAGTTGGAATTGGAATTGGAATTGCATGTGAGACAGAAAAAGACACTTGAGTGAAATCCTGCACAGGAATAAGAAACAGAGGAAAGATAGACAGAGAATTCAGAGCCAAGAGTATAAAGTATAAAGTCTTCAGTATTCATACTATACTATCTGTTCTCTTCTTTTTATAGACATGTATCTATGTAGGTACGAAGGTTTCCTGCAAGTGGTAGAATAAAAAGATCCATTCTTCATTCTTTCTTCATTCTTCATTCTTTATTCGACCATGAGAACAGAAGAAAAGGAGTTTATGAATCCTGGAGACTTTAGACATTTCCATTGTCATTCTTGTTCTCTTTTCTAATCATGCCCAACATCCAGCATCCAACATCATGATCTTCTTGACCGTCGTCACTCTGGTTTTTTTCTCTTCCCTTTTAGCTTTTAGATCATCCTCATCATATTTTTATTGTTAGGTATACGAATGATGTCTATTTTTTATATTATATATTGTCCTTTTTCTACAGTTTTTTTTAATCCAAGCTATGAAAAGATTAGTTTCTACTCCGGTCTACTTTATTTGTATTTGTATTGTATTGTATTGTCTTGTATTCTTATTTACACCAGATATCAGATACCAGAAAAATAAAAACACTGTCAATAGAGGGGGAAAACCTTTCCAAAGGAACTGTTCTTATTTTGTTTCGGGTTTTTGTTTTGTTTTCTACCTATAATTTGTACAATCTACATTGTACATGAAACTTTCATATACTGTGAATTGTAATGGGCGATGGATTTTCTTTTTAATGAGGTTTTCACTAGTCTAGAATCTAGAATCTAGCATCTTAAATTTCGTATTTATACAGTCTAAAGTCTGTAGTCTGTAATTGAGAGTCTAGAGTCTAGACAAACGGACCATACACACATGTTCATTGTACATGTAGATAGGAAGAAGTCGACATACAAGTCTGAGGAAATGAATAAAGAATTCAACAGATACATTTCATTTTATTACCTTGTGTCTTCTCTCCCTTTTTGTAGTAGTCATAAGGGACGAGGTTTTACATTCACATTCTTCATTCTTCCCCTAGACTCTATACTCTATATACTGTATACTATAAAACTAGTCGTAGGATTCTGTTACTTAACTACGTCGCGAAATAAATCAGAGAAACAACTGTATCATCTGTAGCTTTATTCTGTATGTATAATGTATATGTGGAGAAAGAAGACAATGACATTCTATTCATATGACATATGTATTATGTATGTACTATATTTTCTTACATCCTCTCTCCTGAATTCGAATTACCCAATAAAATACTTGGTTGTAACTTGTGAAACCGAGAACCGAGAACCGAGTCATTACAGGGTGTTGATGGTTAGTCTCTGGTCTCCCAAAATAATAAAATTAATTTTATTGACTGTTAAGAAAAAAGATACACTTACACATAGACAAGCATACGTACGCTAAATATACAGTCTACAGTCTACAACATTCTAATTTTTGACTTGATTTTCAATTTCCTAATCCGTGCAGGATTTTCCTGAATTTTTACGATCCTTTAGAAGTTCAAGTTTTCAGGATTTTGAATTTTGATTTCAGAAATTCACACGTATGTGAAAACTTTATGACATGCCTTTGGCTTTATATTCAGGCTCTTAAGTACAGACAACTTTTCAATGAATAAATAAATAATAGGTTAAATAGCAAATAAATAGCTTTAATTTTTAAATTTTAATTAACCTTTTTTAACAGCCCTGTACACATGTTATACATTATACACATTGCAGTATATTGCATAATATTACACTTATTTGTGTTACTTATTTTTCGCCCCTCTTCATTTTTCTGCCAACATGAACTTTTTCTCCATGATCTATGATTAAATGGTAAAAGGTAATAAGTAATATGAGAAAGTAACATAGACCATAGGGGTTTTCCGTGTTACATAGATGGAAACAGAAGAAAGGAAAAGTCAGGAGAAGGGAAAAGTAATAACTAATAACGTTTATTACTCTTTTTCCATAAAGGGAATGCTAAATTATGCAATTAAATGAAAAACAAATCCAGATCCAGAATCGAATGGAGCACTAAGCAACTGTAAGCAACCGCCTTTGAATTGGATTTGGATTGAGATGGTTATTGTTACACAGCAGCAGAGTACTTTTATTTGTATGCGCAAAGCTCCTCGAGGAACTCCTTGGGTTTTATTAATATATATGAAAGAAACAGTAAATAGTAAATAGTTGTAGAATGAAGGAATTAGACATGACAATAAAAAAAGAGAGAAAGAACTCGGAACTCGTATGGTTTCTCTTTTATCTTCTTCTTCTAC
Organism: Sminthurinus signatus; assembly: GCA_019776565.1. NCBI lineage: Eukaryota > Metazoa > Arthropoda > Collembola > Symphypleona > Katiannidae > Sminthurinus > Sminthurinus signatus. Next base: position 8,938 of record JABASP010002547.1, on the reverse strand, counting down.
TTTCTTCATGTCTGCTCCATATTCCAGTTCGAGAGCACCTAGAACCGAGAACCGAGAACTAATTCTGTTTTTCTCAATATACTGTGGATTGTAGATTGTATCCAGTATTCAGTAGACTGTACGATTCGTGTTGTTTCCACTTCGTACTTCGTATACTTGATACTATTTGTTTCGCTGTGTGTGTCCCTCAATTTTTACTTATCTTGTCCAACTTTGATTTCCCACTGAGTGAATATGATTTTACGCTGGTGGAGGACGCCCCGTCAGACATATTATTATTACAAGCTACAAACCATACCAGAAGCACCGCATACAGATAGAAAGTGCAAGGTACACAGGACAACATACATTTTTCCATGCCGTCAAATGATTCAGTTGGTTTTCTTATCAACTCATCTACACCGAAAACTTTTTTCTCTTATTACAGCATGTACATTTGTACTGAACAAATAAATATTTATTTATTTATATAAATGTGAATCTTTATACAAAAATTGTGTTTATACGAATATACAGGATACAGGAGCTCCAAACTAAAGGGTTGTATGTAAAAGGAGGAAGAAAAGATACGTATACGTATTTACTATTTAATAGATATAATATATTATGGGATACACTTCTCCTGCTGTAAAATGGCCGAGTAGGTATCTTTGTGATTGTAGGTTGTAGGTTGTATGAGTTATGCATCTTTTGAGTCAGATTCCGTACTCGGTCCAAGAAGAAAACTATCAACTATCCAGTATCCAGTATCCAGTATCCACTTTGCAGTATGCAGTATCCGTACAACATTTGTACTAAGTGTATTTGGACTTCTCGCTCGTCCTTCAATTCCTGGAATTCCAGTTCCACCACATGAACGAGTTCCGAGAAAAAGGAGAGAATGAATGAATTCGCTAGGTCAATCACTCAAACTGAAATGACGGTAATAAATGTTCCGGGGAGTAATGTCAGAAAAACATTCGTTAAAAACAGCACACTCTCCATCTTCTTCTTCCGTCACTCCTTTTTCTTTTCCTTTCCCCATATCTTTTCCACTGTACAACTGTGTCCTGTGTTTGTTGGTTTTGGTTTTGGGTTTGGTTTTGGTGTGTTATCGGGATATATATAAAATATAAAAGCGACAATACAAGATACAGATGAAATGAAGGATTATCGGATTGCTGCTAAAACTGTAGGCAGAAGAAATGATGGAAATGTAGAACCAAACCAACAATACAAAGTACACTTGGTATTGTGTATTGTGTGTCTTAGATTTGTATGTACAATCTACAGTGTGCAGATTGATCTTATTCTTTTATCCTTCTATTTTACTCTTTTTGGATTTAAGATTCGCGATTCCGATTTCTGTATCACCCGCCTCAATAAACACTTGCTCTTTTTATTTGTCATATTAGTATCCACAATCTACAATCTACAAGCTACACTGTACAAAATACACAATACAGAATAGGCAGTGGGTTTAGTTATAGTTTTAGGCTTAAATTTTACCGACAAGTAAGCTTTAAGTAAAGAAGATAAAAAGAGTTGAAATCCACAAAGTGCAATGGGTACAATATATTCCTGTGAACTATTTACTATCTAAAATTTACGGTGTGTACAAAGTACAAAGGGAGATGCTTTAAGAAGAAAGGGCTCAAAAGGAATGCACATGAACACAAAACACATGTTTTAGATATCCAGTACACAGTACACAAAGTATAAAAATCTTTTGTTTGGTTCATTATTGGTTTCACACTTTGAAAGCTTTTACTTTTTTTTTATCATCATGTGGATCGTCGACAAAGATTTGTGCTGTAAAAAACAAAGAGGAGAGCTGATAGAAAGTCAAAATCAACAAAGAAGTTGTTCCACTAAAACAAACGCAACAACAAAATAAAAATAAATGAAGATGCAAGTGAATTATAAATACGAAATACGAAATTCGTGATTGTAGTTTTTTTACAAATATTTTTGGCTTGTTTTATTTTGTATAAAATTAACTTGACAGTTCTTTCTTTTAATATCGAGGATCAAAGGTTGATTCAAAAAATGCACAATACATGTAATATGTAAATTACAAGAGCAGTTTTATAATGCACTTTTAAAACAATGATTCCAATGTTATTTTATTATGTGTACATTTGACGTGTATACTCAATGAAATGTGTACATTTTGAATAGTACTGGTTGAATTTAATTCGATTGGAAAGAGACAGTAGGAAAAGATTTTTGTACAACATGCTCTTTTTTCCATTTTCTCCAAAAAAAAAATCTTTCCATAAGTTTGTTTTATATATAGATAACCCATGAATTTTTAGACGAGTGTACATTTTACATTGTGCACATACTACATTACTACATGCTTCACATATATTTTTTGAGAAATGAAGTCTGGGGAAATCAGAGTCAGAATCAAAACTCTTGTTACATCTTTTTTTCTTTCTCTCTCTCTCTCTCTCTTTCGTTCTTTCATTCTTTCCTTTACTCGATTCCTCCCCAAGAGATTGTTTGTTGGGATGTTTGGATGTTTGGAGCATGCATGACCAATGTAGAGGATGTTCATAAGTATGTATTTGAGATGCAATATGTGTTCATGATTCATGTCTGGAGGAAAAGTCCAAAGTACAAAGGACACGTCGAAAAAGATTGTTCAAGTTGTGATTGCCCATTGTACATTGTGTAAAAATGTCAGGCGGATCTATTCTATATTCTATAGATACATTCACAAAATCTTTAACTTTGACCGCTAGAATTCACAAGGGTATTATCATTTCATTGTGAGCTTGTCAGTTGACTTTCTTTCCTTTTTTCCTTCTTTCTTTCTTTCTTCCTTACTTTTCCCGTCTTTTTTCCTTCCAGCTGTATTCAGTTTTCTATTGTGAACGTTTTTATAAAGAAGTATTATTATTGAGTATTGATATTGAGTCTCGTGTCTAGTTAGTCTCTTATGGATTTTTGACCTTACCCTCTTCAATCTTCTTGTTCTTAGTTCTTAGTACATGTTGTACAATGTTCTTTGGACAATGTACAATGTACACTACAAAATACACACACATACCCTTGTACGTTGTACTTTGTACATGAAACATGTGTCTTCTTTCGGAAGAGTGTCAGATTTTTCATGAATTTTGTAACATGTACGATGTACAATGTTCAATGTTTGCTGCGTCAATTCATTTTTTCATCCTCTGATCTCTGATCTGACATCATTGAACGTTCATTGTTGGTCTACATTCTACAATGACGACAGCAAGCTAGCAAGATGGTTATTATTATTATTAGTCTCACATCAATGAAAAATTCCCTCAGTTTGCTTAATCAGAACTGACAGCTCTTATGTGAAATACAAGTACAAGTGCAATTTTTTTGTCCAATATTGCTTGTTTTTTCTTCTTTTTTTGATTTTTGCATGCTACACAATTTTCCCGCAATCATGTTTTTCTTTCTTCTTATTTACCATCTGTATCTTTCATTGATAAGTATCACAAGTTGTAACTTATCATCTTGTTACTTGCTACATAATTCTCCTCATCATTTGAACAGATTTGACAGCTGTTCGTGTCTTACAACTTTATACTTTGGAAAAACTTGGTAGTGTACAATAGAACTAAAATGAGCAGCAATAGTATTTTTTTAAGTAAAAAATAAAGTCTGATCCATTCCTTTCTCACTATGTATTTTTTATTTAGTAGTTGTTATGTCCAAAAATAAGACAAAATTTGCTGATTCCTGTTGTTTAACTTTAGCTTTTGACTTATTTAGAGACGTCTCTTCTTATTGTAAATATAGTTGTAGGTGGTAGACGTAAACGTAAAAGTAATTGATTCAGTTATATAAATGATGAACAAAAGAAGTTCAAGCTTCACATAGATAAGTATTTTTACTACTCCCACACATTTTGTTTAAAGCTTGAAGTTTAGAGCTAGATAGTAGTTAGTAGTTGAATCGGCAGAGGTGAATGTTGAATGGGGATGTCAAATGTAGGCTGTCAATTAACTAAATTAAATTGAAAATGTCTATTCCCTGAAAACATACATATTTACTTTCGCTCACATGTGCTGTGTGCTGTATGTGAAAGAATGCGTGAGGCTCCAACTTCCAAGCTTCAAGTTGACTCAAAACGTGTTCTAATTAGGTGGCGTGTACTGTATTTTGTATTTTGTACTGTCGCAAGAGTAAAAAGTAAGCAGTTTTGTCTGTGTACTTCTACATCATGTTCTTGTATACTTGATACTTGTCATCTTTTCTCACCTCCTTGAAATCAACCTTGATGATGATGACTTTGTTCAGCTTTCCCTGACTTTGATAGAAGATACTTAAAATACTCGTTGTAGTTGTATGTAGAAGAAAACTAACGGGAGTGTTTTACACCCTCTTGAGTGTTCATCGTATTACTTATTTATTATTTATACTTGCTCAATAAAAAAACAGGTGATGATGTGAAAGCTTATCTCAATCAAGAACTCTGCTCTTAACTAATTATACTTTACATTGTATACAGATCACATACTTATTACTTTCTTGATCTCTATCCTCTCTTTTTTTTTTTTACTCATTTTCCAATGTCTTGACTAAATTTCCATGCTTTTTTTTTCTTTGAATGATTACAGGTGATACGGATGAGAGCCAATAAAGCGATGGCAAATAGTGCGGGAGGGCGGAAACCGACGAGTGTAAAGGCTGGAACTGTGATTGAGAATTTGGCTCAAACCAAGAGATTAGCAGAGACGGCACTTGGTGGTCCCTCTACACTTCCTATACCAAAATCAAACAATATCGAAGATGAAAAGGTGACTAATACGGGCAGCGGAAGTCAAGTAAGTTCTCTATAAAGTCCACACCTCCTATAACAATATGTACATTTAATATAGGATATAATATAATGAAAGCTATGAACACTGAACACTGAAACGTAGCATTGAAGCATTCGTAAATGTGAACAAAAAATTTAATGGTATTCGGGATGCGGCATAGGTACTTGTACCAAAAACCCTCTACATTCTGCATGGAACGTTACTCTTTCTAATTCAATTTACCTTCGATGGACGGGTTCTGCAGTTACATGGATAACAAAGGTTACAAAGTTAGGGCAAGGACATTTTGGACAGTCCACAATGACTAAATCTAATTTTAAACCATGTCATCTGAATTCAGCAAGGTCATTGAATTTTCAAACCTTTGGCAGAAGAATGACATTAGTCGTTAGCGACGTGCTCGGACTTTGTTGAAAAGGTTTTAACAGGATTTCCAAAAGTTTGTAAAGAATGGATGTCTTCATGCTCCATACAAAAATGGGGGTTGTTTTTAATTCTAGTGACGTAGCTTTGAATTGGGACTTTGTTAGAATAATAAAAACTAGAATGTGTGGGAAAAAATAAAGTAAAACAGAAAAGTAAAGATGATAAATAATATCCTAGGTTTCATGAGGGAGAAAAAAGGGGTAAAGAAAGCAGAAAAGCAACAATAAGTAAAAAGATAGAAAAACAATAGGATGTATGTATTATGTATAATGTGGGCAAGGAGTACAGGCAGTAGATTCTACACTCTAAAGCCTTCAGTACAAAGTTTAGAGTGTAGAATCTACACTGTAAATTCTAGATTATAGATAAAGAACAGAGAGCACGGAAGAAATATCGTAAAGTGGTAACAATGGAATTTCCGTGTCATCTCCCATGGACGGCAATTTGTCCACTGAGTCCATTGTCTTGTGATGCCTTTTGACGCATCATCAAGTCCACAGCTCCTTGTTCTTTTTAGAGAGAGTCCAGAGATAATCCCTCGACTTTCTTTACCACCTTTTCTCAAGTTTCCAGTTTCGAGTCAAGATTAACATATGCTCTGTTTCACCGACCTGAATCCTATAAGCTCAGATTTTTCTTACACCTTCACTTCGTGTTCAGTGTTCAGTGCTCAACTTTTACAAAAGCACAAGCAGAGGGGAAAGAAAAGACTAAAGTTTAGATACTAGATACGTGTATTGTACATTGTACATTTTACATGTTTTACCAGAAATGTCCATCATGTATTACGTAGTACGTCCTTATGTCTCCACAAAGTCGTAAGTACATGACATGAAAAGTACATCTGTCTTTGCCTTGTCGTCTTTTGCCTTGTCTTCAACTTTCTTTCAAATCCGAGGATGACATGAAATACTTTCCGGACACAAAAGATCAAATCATCCTTGTGCAGTACTTACTGCTTGGAAATTGTGTGTCAATAATATTTTTTTTAGATTTCTTTAGAACATGTTTTTCCTTGAAAATTTACAATCATTATGAATTGAGAAAACATGTTTCATGAGAATCAAAATTTTAAAAGAAATATTGTATTTTGTATTGCAATTTTAAAAAAAGGTTAATCTCCCAATCTTTTTAAAACAACATAATGATTCTTTGAAAATAGTTCCTTTAGCGCCATAAATCATTAGGTATGAGCGTAGAGCATCATCCAGTTTCCAGTTTATAAATTTATGGACCACGTCTTTTTGATTAGGTCCACCTTGTTAATGAATGTAAAACTTGAGGCTTGATGTTTAGTTTTTGTGCTTGGGGTGCGATGTGCATGTATCCTTAAAAAACCTTCACGTTACAACTTACAACTTACAAGATACTTTTACGAATGAAGGTCATGGATTCATTTACTATGCATTATGTATGTTTCAGTTATTCTCTCCATTCCTCCTATATAATTCACCTAGCCCGAGAACTTTTTTATTATTCTAAAGTTTCTCAAACTTTTCCCTGTTCCTTTATACTTTTTCCCTGAGTAAAAATGAGTAGAATTTATATGCACAACTTTTTACATTGTTCATTGTTCATGTATCTATGTACAACGGACATTCTACAAACCTCCATTGTACATTGTATGTTGTGTATATTGAACATGTTTACATTTTCCCTCGAGTCTCTTGGCTCTTGGTTCTTGGTCCAGAATGAAAAGAGAACAAGTGACGCATCAAAGTGCGAAAAAAAGAGTGGGGAAGAACTTTGACAAAAATAGTGGAGGAGAAAGTGCAGGTAGAAAAGAGTGGAGAAACTACATGGAAAATACTACGGGAACAAAATACCATGAACCACAAACCACAAAATCCTATTTTGGACCAAGAAGGAAACATTTTAGTAACTTTTCATGTATTGTCTCATATGTCATATAGTGTGCGTATTTATATATAAACAATATCTGTATTGTAAAAATAAAAAATAGTCAGTAGACAGAACATGTGTATTCACCCATGTTACGTATGAACAGTAAACAGTTGAGTTAGCTATATGCCTCGTGCCGTGGTTTTTATGTTTATTATGTAAAAAATAAAATGTGAACACTGAACACTGAACACATGTGTGAATGGAATGGATTTATTTGGAACTGTGGAACTGTGGAGCTGTGTCTCTATATGAATTTTCATCCTACCGCCCTTTCTACCTCCTACACAATACCCAACAAAGTGTGGAAACACTCATTCATTCATTCAGTTTATTTGATTGAGGAAAAGCAAAACGTCAAGATTGTGCCCACAGGCTGTGTACTGTGTACTGTAGACTGTATAAAATGTACATTGTACATTGTACATTCGTCCTCTGTTCATTTGTCCACATGACACATGACTGAATACTGAATACTGTATTCCATCTTTCTTACGGTCCACATTATGCACATCACATATCTCACACATGTTGCTGTGCAGTTACTTGTCTAATATAATTGGAGCGCCATGCTGTGTTTTTTCTTCTGCTTCTTTCTCCCGTATGCTCAATTGTGTGTGTTGTGTGTAGTGTATCTTTTATATTTTATACATTGAGAATTCTCACTGCTGCTTGTATATTGTACATTGTATATTGTATATCTATGTATAAAATATAAATCCTAATGTGCTCTACTATATTATGTACCTTTCACTTTGACTCTGATCTATTTGATATTTGTTGTCTCTCGTGGGACTCTAGACTCAAGGCTCAAGAATTGAGAATTGAGAATTGAGAACTGAGAACCCAGAGGATGCAGCAAATAGATAGTATTACGGGGGAAATGAAAAATATGTAGTGTGTAATACATGAATTTCTTTTTTAAACGACTCCACTATACTGCCGTACCAATTCTGATGGTTCCTGGAAAAGTATAAAAGGAATGGAAAGTGGAGTGTGGAGTGTGGAGAGTAGAAAAAAAGGAGACGGAAAGAAATGGCATGTTTTCATTTTTACTTGGAACTTGGAACTCGAAACTAGGAAAGATCATTGGCCGCTAGCTCTAGCTCGATTAACTTGGAGTTCAGAAATATACTTAGTATACTTAGTACATAGCTCTGTGACTATACTTTGTACTTTAAACACCAGTCCAGAGCTGTGGAATCTCCATAAATTTACTCCCGCGTAATATATTACTCCCTCACATGTGCATGTACAGATCGTATAGTTGAGGAAATATAAGCGGTATTCCAGTTCCAGTGCAACACAGGAGACCGGAGAAAAGTGAATAAGGAAGAAACTTGAACCGAAGCATAAAGTCACACATGTTTATATTTTATATGCCTACCTACACATTACACATATTCGGAATTCACAATTCACACACATGGATGTAGTATAAATATTTTGTGTTTTGTGTATGCTGTATGCGAGGAATGTGGGGGTATGGGATTATGAAACTACCCATCTCGCGCACAAATATTCATTTCGATATCATTACACTTTGAATAAATTTCATGCATCCATTCACAAATGCACACAAGTACAATGTACATACACACAAGTGTATAATAGGCGTAAACCTTCTGAGTTATTATGTACTTGTAAATGTAATTGTATGGTTTTTTGTAAAAATTGTCATGGCAGTTTCGAAAAAATAGCTTACATTTTTTCTTACAATTTTGTGCACCCGATGGTTTCAGTTGTAGAACATTTTTTCATGATTTCACCCTCAAATTGATGAAATCAGGGATATTTTTGGAATTTCAAGGATAATT
>JABASP010002546.1:0-19330 GCA_019776565.1 Sminthurinus signatus | reverse complement strand
GTAGTTCTATAACTTTTGTCTTTAACTGTATGGGGTCTTCCCCATCTTCTTCAGTTACACCATGGATAATAATATTATCTTTTCTAACTTCTTTTTGTAGATATTCGTTTTCCACTTTCAGATTTTTGATTTCCTTTTCCAGATTCACGACAACATTTTCTAATTTCTCAACTTTTGTAAGTATCAAGTCTGTTATCTTTTTTAGATCGTTGTGGGCTCGTAGAGCGGCTGCTTCTTGATCATTGAGTATTGTATCCACTTTTCCCATCAAGTTAAATAATATGAAATACATAAGCCATTGTGATATTAATAACTCATGACTGTAGACTGTAGATTCTAGATTCTAGATTCTAGTATTTCAACTCTCAAAGCTCTCAGTTTTCAAGCTTTGATTCTATCAATATCTGTAGTCTGTAAGTCTATCTTGTAAGCAAAAGTACATAGTATTACATATTACATTGTACAGTGCGTCATTCGATGAAATCGACAATCTCGTATTCCTATTCCTTTTCCCTTTCATTCTCTACTGTGGCAACAGGGAAAAGGAGCAGGGAAAGTTGATTTCATTTTCTGACTGTTACTTGAGCTCCATTCAAATGTATTATGTGTACAGTACAAACTATACTCTGTGCATGTGAAACATGGAGTCTGGAGTATGGAATCGAGTTGAATTGAATTCAAGTATACAGGAAATGAAAAACCTGGTAGTGCATTTCCATATTTTTTACACACATACATAATTTGATGACTGCCGACTGACGACATTGTGGAAATGTATACAGTGTACAGGATGACGACAACGACCATGGCAATGGCAATGACAATGATAAAGATAACGACGACAACGACGACTAGGACGACGGCAAAGATGAAAGACGAGGACAAAGTTGACGATTTTTTATTCAATTGAATTCCATTGAAAATGTAGGATTGCGATCGTAGGATAAAAAAACACATGGGGGAAGGCGTTATACGATACGATACATGATGTATGGGGTATGGTGTGTGGTGTACGATATTTTCATGGTTCTCCTAATTCCTCTCTTTTCTTTTTTGCTTCTTTTCTTTTTCAAACTTCACTCGTCCGACCAACTGCCAACTGCCATAAACACATTAACTAGTTTATAAGAGGCAAGAGGTTACATTTTACATTTCACTTTTTACATTGCATTGTTTTTTTCCATGAATAAATTATATTTAAACATGGGAGAGGAATGGGAAATTTGATATTGACGTAATTTAATATACCATGGAAATACAATAGAATGGATGGATCGTCTGTCTCTTCTATAAGTTTTGAATTTGAGTTTGAATTTGAATTTCCTCTACTTTTTTTTTACAAAATAATATGTAAGATATTGGATTTGATTAGGTATGTGCATTTCTCATGTATTTTGTATTTTGTCTTTTGCCTTTTGTATTTTTGTATTCTTGTATCTTTTGTTCAATAATACAAAAAATATAAGAGATGAAGCTCGTTTGTCTCTTGTAGATAACAAAAAACTTATACAACTTCCATATCCAGGAATTTAGATTCTAGACGAATGTGAAAGAACCAATTTTTACTCATTACAGTGTGACAGAAATACACATGTACATTGTGCATACAACATAGAGCATCAATTTTGAATTTTGAATTTTGAATCTTGAATCATTCGGCAATTTCATCTGTCCTCATTCTCACACATTTCACACGAGAGAATATTTCTTCAACTTTCAAACTCACATCTCACATCTCAGACAACAGAATAGTTCTTTCTAGTTTTTATGTCATGTGTGAAACATTCATATAAAATCCAAAATCCAAAACTGCTAAAGGATATGGGGGAAATTTTGATTCTGAAATCTTTCTCCAAACTCCAAAGTTGAAAGTCTCTCAATAATCTTTTTCAATTCTTCCATTTCTATTCTTTTCAAATTCAGAAAACTTCCGAGTTGGACTTCCGATTTCAGACCCGGAGCTGAGATTGTAAAGTGTCATTACACGTGCCTTTTTCTCTCCCACATAAATTCACAGGACACATGTACAATGCACAATGTACAATTTACAATGCTCAACTTACATGTATGAAGTATAAAGTCTGAATCAAAGAAGAGTGAAAATAAAAATGGCCCTTCAGCAAACGAACTAAAAGTAGCTATCGAAATACTTGAATACTTGAAGATCAAGTAAAAAAAGAACTAAAAAAGTGTTCACCTTCTTTTTCTAGTGCTTCTTCTGTACACATACAAAGTATTAAGTATATATCATAAATTGTGCGGTTAAAACTGCAACGTAGTTGTTTTCCTCTTGTTTTTCATATACAATAAAATATGAAATTGGGAATTATATAATACTTATAGTACATAAAATGTGTAGTGCAAGGTGCACATAATAATAGTAATATACAGTAATACAGCTTGACAGTTTTTATGAAGTAAAAAAGTAGATATACAGTATACAGTATACAGCCTAAAGAAAATCCTAGTTTCTTTTCTTTTTCATTTCTGTATTCTGTACAAAATACAAAACTGGTGGTGTTTCAAGTGCATCATGTAAAGTTTAGTGTAGAATGTAGAGAGATTGAAAGAGTTGTCATAGAAATACACAAGTACATGTACTTTTGAGAGCCTTCCTCTATTTTCTCCAGCTTGTCTATAGTCTATAGTTACAGTTATTTACATCCGTGTATTATAAAAAGTCCACAATGTTTGTTTCAGTAAGCTCTGTTATTGCATTCGAGCGTCATCATCACCGTCCAAACTGCAGTACACAGTACATGCAATTGAAACTGAAACTGAATGATGAGGCCGGAAAGGAGCAGAGAGCTTATTTACTACTTTGGTTTATAGTTTACATTACGAGATACTCTAGACACTATACATGGAGAAGGATAAGAGGAGAGAGGAGAGAAAATATAAAATATGTCATCAATCATGACAAAAGGAGGTCTCTGCGTGTCTAGTGTCTTGTGTCCTGTGTCTTGTGTGACGTTGAACACTTCATTCAACTTAATGAAGCAGCATTTTATTTTTATTTTTATTGGTATTATCACAACAGTGTAATGTGTAATATAATAAAATTCTGACGTTTATGTAATGTGTAGATTGCACATTGTACACTGTACACTTGATATTACAGTGATATCGGGCTTCGTCAAATTGTCCAGTATTCACCATAAAAAATGGCCGCTAGCAAATGACTGGAGGATGTCGGATGTTGGATGTAGGACGTAGTTTGGCGAATGGAGGACGGAGGATGGCGTCTATTAATTTATATTATTGAATTTATTTCTGTATTCCGGTAGTTTCATTACATTGATATTACGTATTACGTATTATGGTTCTGCCACTGCCTTTTGCCACTGCCACTGCTACTGCTACTGATATTGCTTCTTCTTCTAATTCCTCTGATGGGTATTAAAAGCAGAGTTCATATTTATATAGATATATTTTGTAGATTGCACACTGCAGACTGGAGGCTCCAGACTCCAGAGTTAGTCAATGTAAATGAAATGAAACTTGATTAAGTTTCCCATTCCCATTCCCGCGTCACAATTCCACATTCCACTCTCCAGTTTCCACATTCTAGATTCTAGATTCTACATCTATATCTACATCTACATCTACTGAACAGTACTGTAATCATAGAATTAGTCCTATAATATCTTCTGTCTTCCGTCTTCAATCTGAGAGGCTCTAATAGAATTTAGTGGAATAGATATCTAGTTTTGACTGGAAATAATACTGCACACAGAGTACAGAGAGACAGAAACAGAAACAGAAACAGAGAGAGGATGGGGAAGATCAGTTGGATTTGATATTATTTTATTAGTGATACTAGATACTAGATATCATGGATGTAGACTGTAGACGGAGATAGAGAAATAGATAGAGACAAAACAGACACAAGTCGACATGCGGATGGACGAAGAAGAGCAATATAATAAATATATAGAGTGTAGAATCCCGAATCCTCCGTTTTGGGTAGTGGAGGGTTGAAAAGTGCAGAGTGAAAGAAGGGGTTTCCAAAAGAATGACAAGAATGTATCCATGTAATCAAGTGGAAAAGGCAGATAAGTTGAAACAAGTCAAAGTCAAGTTAAGCCAGGCCAAGTCAAGTCAAGTTGAAGCTTGAGTTTGCAAAGTGCATACATATTTACATTTATGTATCTATTCTATATTCTATCTTTTGTCTAGTCTGTTACACAAGTACATGACCAAATCAACTTGAAATTTCTTACGACAATCTGAGTTAAGAGAGGTCACTATTATATAAACAAACGTATGAGTTGGGTTAGTTATTGTTCTGATACGGTTTATTTTATATGTTATATGATATTGTAGTTACACAACAAACAACAAATGTTGAATAACGAATATAGAATATGTGCACGTTTTCCTTGAAAATCTCATCTTGTTTATTCCAGTGCTTGTGTGCAGATGTGTACAAAAGGAACAATAAGAGAGACTCAAATTTGAAAACTGTACGAAGAGAAGAGTATGTTTCATAAAAAGATAGAAGATACCATCTACCATCTACACCATTACATTTTAATATCAGTATATTAAGTCCATAATTATGAGAATTAAAACTACTTATTAAGGCCAATGGCTAGAACTAGAGCGGCTAGAGCTTAAAATGATGTCCGCAATTTGTCCTCAATGACGTGGAAAATATCTGTAGGAATATAATACAGAATACAGAAAATGAAGCTCCACATTGAGGATTGTGGATTGTGGATTGTGGAATCTACATGGAATTACGGATATAAGCTGAAGCAACGTAGAAACGAGAAAATAGACACTAAACACTAAACTCATGTCGTTTGATGCGCTGGACAAGGGAAAAGGGAAGTATGCGAAAATTATGTCCTCTATTTTCTATTTTGGTTCCTAAAGTTGGTCCAGTGTAAAATGTAAAAGAACTTGCTGTACAGCAGTCTCAAGAATCAAATTTAAGATAAAAGGGCTAGAAGCTCGAATAGTAGAATACTAGAATACTAGCATGTTGAAGCTAGAAACTAAAAACTACACCATCGCACACTTAATACATGCATAAAAGGCAGTGGAGAAAGGAAAAGGAGAAAAGGAAGTGCGAGGAAAAGGATGATAAGAATTTTCAACAAGATAGAAGATCTGCCTATTCTATTTAAAAATCCTGTTAGAGATGACAGACAGCTTTTTTTCTCTTCTTCTGTTTAGACTTTAGACCTTTCCAACTTGAAATTTCATTTCAGATTTCAGATTTCAGACTTTAGACTTCACTGGTGAAATATGATAGGACATGGTACTGACTTTTTTCACCTTCCAGCCTTTCACCTTTCACCTCTGTTCTCCGTTATCCTTTCCACTTTCCACTCTCTTTTCTCGTTCCTCATGTATCAAAGAATGTGATAATAATGTTTAGGACTTGGTTAAAAGACCTTTATACGCTATACGCTATACGCATTTTTATGAAAAGTCTAATACAATTCGTAACTTAGTGCTCCACTTTAGAGTAAAGAGTACAGACTACAGACGTGAAAAAGTGCCAGCGGGGAGTCAAGATTCAAGATTCAAACTCCTTTGCATCAAAGAGTTGTACATAAATCTTACGTTTATTTTTTATGCTGTACTTTGAAACTGTACACTGTGCATTGTACATTGTACACCGTACGTTGTACAAGGTACAAGGGCGACGGCAATTATTATATTATAATCCACAGTTTACAATTGGGATTTTATAACATGAATAAAAAATACAAGATAAAATGTAGTTCACACAGCACGCAGAATGCCAGACTCTAATCCAATCCAATCTGTTATTTTCCTTTTATTGTACTAGTGTTATTTTATTGTTTACTTTTATTTTATTTTTCTTCTTTTCTTTCTCCTGCTTTTTTTGTTCCGAATAAACCTGTCCTACATGACAACCTTTCAAATTCACTTGAATTTTCAATTTGCATACATGCACAATATTTTGATCAAAATATCAAAAGGTGTGCTGGTGACAGTCATCAATGTAGTTGAAATTTGAAATATAAATGTACTTTATAAAAAATATGTAACTACTGTTTGCTTGTTCTCAATTCTCAGCTACAGCCTACAGAATAAAATCATGTTGTGTAAGATGAATTTAATATTTCACATTTCTAAACATGGATTTTTCTTCTTTTGTTCTTTACAGAAATCATCCCGTTATAAGAGAAAATTCAGAAAAAGCGTCCAAGTGACAAAATACAAATATAATCATGTCCGATATACGTCTCGTGGCTCTTGGTGGTCAGAAAGTGGGAAAGACATCAATAATTAAAGTAAGTTTTGAAAGTATTTACATATGGTAGAAAGCATTTATTATTTTTTATTATCTAATTGTAAGAGTGAAATGAAACGGTAATGTTAATTAATTGGCCTTTCCTTTTCAATTCTAATGTACATCTTACTATTTTTCCCTTGCAGAGATTCCTGTTTAACACATACACAGATAAATATAAACCAACAATTGAAGATCTTTTCAGGTATGAAACATAACTATGAAAAACTTTCTTTTTGTTGTAAAAACTTTTACAGTGTTTTTCTAAGTGTAAAATGCTGTTTCCCTTATGAAAAAAGTATTCTAAGATCTATAAGCTGTGCGTGTTAAAATTGTACACTAATTTATTGTTTGTTTCTGTTTATTTTTTATTTATAGTAAGGAATTTCAACTGAATGGTGTCAAGATAAAAGTTGATATATTAGATACAGCGGGTGAGTAAAATCCTAAACATTTCCTTGTGTAAATATTTATGCATAAATAATAAATACAAGCTTTATTGTTTTCATTTTTAATTTGTGAATCTTTTCAACCCAATCCTTTTTGCTTTGTCTGAAACTAAAACGAATGCAAGGAATTTTCTAGTCAATAAATTTATACCAGCATATTTATGTATATATTTTCTGTTTCATTCTCTTGAAGCTTCTGTTTTATGTTGATAATAAATAGTAATTTATGACGGTATGCAGTATACAGTATACATTCAGAATTTCGTATTATGCGTGCCTTTTATTTCTCCTTTGTATTTTCACCTGTCCAATTTCCTGGATTAAATATCGCATACATAATAAACAATAAACAATAAAACAATGGAAATTAAAAGTTGTACAATGAATTTATTTTGTTCTTTTGTTTTGAATTTTGAATACTAAATACACCTGCAGGAATCGTGGAATTTCCAGCGATGAGGAGATTGTGTATTTCCAATGCCAGTGCTTTTCTATTTGTCTATTCCCTTGATAATCCGGGTTCAGTGGAGTCCTTTCAGGAAGCGCGTGATTGTTTTGAGGAAGTAAAGGGAGTTCGTGGGCATAATGGACTAAAAAATGTTCCGATCGTCTTTGTGGGGAATAAATTGGACCTAGTGAGTCGGAATGAATTGTCCATCGGAGGAGGAAGGGATCTCAGTAGAGGTAGCAGTGGTGACCTCTCATCTGCCCGAAGCTTAGATCTAACCTGCAGTGAATATGGATTCAATTTAGATTGGATAGAAAACATTGAGGACTTACAGTAAGTAAAAATACTTTTTTTCCCTATCTTTTCTTATCTACTCTACATTTTATTGTGTACATACTTTGTGATAAAATTACAAGTATTTTTAGAAATAGTATTCTCTTCAAACAAACCCGTATACAATGTATATAGTCTGTAGTATTTTCTATCTACTTTCTACTATTTCTAATCTAAAACAACACGAATGAAAATTTCCACAAAAATTGGAAGCGGCATGTGTGTAGTGTGTAAAAGTGTAGTACAAAGTAGAAAGTACAAAGTAGAAAGTACAGTGAACACTTATCACAACACACTTTTACTTACTTATTTGCAATTCGTATGGATGAAGTGTGAAAATAAAAGGGTCGATACTGAATCCAATTCAACTCCTTGTCACTTGCAACTTTTGGATTTTGGAACCTCAATCCTCATTTCCCTCTGCTTTTGCACACACAATTAAACTCCCCAGTTTTTATGAACTATGAACTTTCAAAATGATGAAACGGGAAACCTCAGAATTTCCAACCATTTTATTGTGAAATGGAAATGTGACAGAAATAGAAACCTGAAACACATGTACAATGTACAATGTACATATCTAGAATTACTACGCAACATCATATTATTTCAACCTTTTTCAAATATAAAAGCTTATGAAATATTAAATATTAAGTATAAAAAGTTTTGAAACACAAATCGAAAATCACAAAAGTCAACAACAGAATTGGCATTATGTATAATGTATAATATGATGAAAACACACATATCATTCCTTGTAAATACAATTATGTGTCATGTTTGAAGTTAAAAGTTAAAAGCACAAAAACTAGAGCACAGAACAGTTTTTTTTTCTATTTACTTTTTCAGGACAAAGTACAAAGTTTTCATAATACAAAATACAAAACACAACTTTCTGGCTTTATTTTGTTAGAAAGGTCCAAGAAGGAAAAGAATATTTAGCTCTGTTTTCCATTGTTGTTTTCACCCGATTCGAATTCAAATTTGAATTTGAGTTTGGATTTGAGTTTTGGTTGGGAATTTGGAGCACCCCAATTCTGAGAGATGCTTATGAAATTTTGACTTTTTCCAAGTATTTTATTCTACCTTGAGCTAAAAAAATTGTACAATGTACAATGATCCCTGATTCAGCATTCAGCATTGTCCTAAATACTTAATACTGCGTAGTAGGTAGTACACATGGATTTCTAGGCTGGATTTTGGAACCTAAACTCTAAATTCTCATTAACATAAGTCCGTATAAGTAAGTTTCTTCTCTCCAAATCAAAAAATACATGATATTGCCTTTTGTTCGGAATAAAACATGGAAAAAGTCCACAAAGACACAGTAGATACAGTATTATGACATATGATATATACTTATTATTATGGGCTGAGGCAAAGAAAGTAAAAGTATCTAAAAGAGAATAAAGTTTTCATATAAATATACTTTCTCCTTTCTCCACACTTTTTTCCCAATACCAATACCAATTCCAATGTCTCGATTCTAGACACTAGACTTCAGACTAAATACTCTGACGAATTTCACTTTTCAAATGAGTGAAAGAGAAAAAATACCCCATGCGGAGAGATAGACAGTATAGACAAAAAGAAGGAAAGAAAGAAGGAAATTTCTAAAGACTAAGGCACTCACAACTCACACGTAGTAGACTCATAGATTTGAGTGCTGAAAAGAGAAGAGGGAAAAGGGAAAACTCAGCATTGAACAGTGAACAGTGAACACTCCATATTTTCCACTTGAGTGAGTCATAACAAAACGAAAACTAGTAACTGCTCTGTTATTGGAAAATTGTAACTGTAATTGGGAGTCGGAACATTTCACATTTGAGCATTTCCTGAAATTAGTTTTTCCAAAGTTATTTCGTTTCCAGTTTCTAGTTTCCAGTTTTCAACCACTCTTCTGTCAGACTGTCTGGCTGTCTTTTACTCTCCTTTTATTATTCTACTTCTATATCTGTATTGAATATAGAATATACTTACTTTTTCTGTTTTACTCACCTTTCCTCTCATTTCTCACTACAGTTTTCCCTATTCTTCTATATTATAATATTTGTATATAATCCACTAGTCTTGACTTGATGTGTCTGAAACTTGAAACTTGAAACCGGAAACTTGTTTTATTTTATATGTACAAGTTTTTTTCCTCGCTCCTTGAAAACTGAAAACATAAGGTATAGATTATACATGTATACGGTAAAGTAAATTTTCATACTAATTCACTATGAGCGTGATTAAAGGCTTCATCATAGATCAGAGTGTATTCCTCATAGTTATGTACTATGTATTATATTACATGCGGAAACATTGAAAATGGCCTTTAAAATGTGAATACATGGTTTTTTGATGTTATTGATTCAGAAAGTCATTAAAGTCTTTGAAACTCATTGAAACTTTTCCAAAAAAAAAAGTGGAGTTTTACCTCAATCCAGAAGCTAACGCAGAATTTAGAATTTAGAATGTTGAAACTGTACACTGTACAGATTCTTTAACCACCAATTGCCTTTATATCACCTTAAATATATCCTAGTAGATAATACGTACTTGTGCATTGAGCATTGAAAAATAATTTGACTTTACATTTTCATTTCAAATCCTCTGAATTGGAAACAGCTGGAGTGGGTTTTATAACTAAACTAATTATGAGCTGTGAAACTGTAACTATTCGCTCCATTTCCTTCTTTACAAGTTTTGAGTGTCTAAAAACTTGTTTACTCTGAACTCTAAATATTTGAGTATTTTTTTTATACAAATTGTTTATGAACTAAATTGAGACGTTTATTTCACTCGTGTAAAAGGAACAAAACACAGGATAGTAATAAATATGTAGGTCATAGGCAAAGCACCATTGAATTCAAATCCCATTTTTGTGTTGGACTCATTTTTAATTATACACAAAAGGTCATTTTAATGTTTAATATTTACTACATGCTGTTTTTGTTTTTTTTTGTTTTTTTTACAGTATTTCTTGTTGTTCGTGTAGTGCAAAGACCGATACAAATATCCAACAAGTATTCACCTCCTTTCTCCACCTGTACAAGCAGATTACCGAAGTTCAGACATCTAGCTTTAAAAGACGAAGTAGTAGTAAATCTTCCAAAAACACGCTTCAGACGGAGGAACCAAAGTCTAGGAGGTCCAGAAGTCTCATCCGAAGATCCAGTCGCAAAGTAAAACAACAATTTATTGAACCCGAGTGTAAGATTTCATAATTCATAATCGGAACGTCAAAAGTCAAAAGTCAAAAAAGAATTACTATACTGATTATTGATTAGATATATTGCGTGGTGGTGTTGGTGTTGATAATATGATATGATATGATACTTTATGATAATATGATGTGTGAGTGAGTGTGCAATTGATATACATAATATATCTATGAGTTTGAAACTTGAAACATTTTAAAAGGTGAATGAAAGTTATTAAATTATATGAATTATGTTGAATTAGTACTTAGTACAAGAGAATGGGTGAATGAATGAATGAGAGTAAAAATGAGGGGACAGGGAAAATAACATAAACATAAGTATGAAAGTGTGTAAGAATAATTATAATAACTCTGCGTATTTCATCATATTTCACAATAAATTCTACATATGAATTATATCATGCACTATTGTATATTGTATACTCTATATTATCATATTGTGCATGTATTGTATATTGTATCATGAACTACACATGTACAATGTACATTGTACATGTAATGTTATATCTACAGCAAGAAATGCTAATGATGATGCTGATCATGTGGATAATGGACATATAGTGATGAAAATTGACAAAAGATAAAAAGAAAAAATTGTAATATGTTTTATGGGCACAAATTATTATGAGGGGACCATGACCAAACGTACCAAAAACCAGAAAAATAAAAACTGTTACAGAAACGAGATCAGAGAAAGAAACATTGACATGACATATTATGACACGATATTTACAGATATACAGACATATTACAATATTAATTCCACATTTGACTCAGCCTCTCTCATTCATTCGGCATTCATTCATTACTCCGACTCTACACTATCATGGTAACTAACGACAACTGCTGATATTTGCGGCCATCCTTTTCCTTTTTTTATGACGTCTCTTCATGAGAAGAAAGAAAAGGGGGATGAGGGATGAAATTGTATATATCAAATACACATTACACATACATGATAGATACACGTAAGGGTTAAGTTAAAGCGTTGTTAATAAAAGGATCAACAATGTATTTAACAAAATATTTAAAAAGTAAGAAGCATTATTATTACTACAGATAACAGATAACAGGGAATATTAGTACGATTACCCATACATAAAAAATAAAAAGAAGAAAAAGAAGATTTTTAATTCTGAATTTGGAATTGGTATGAAAGAATAAAATACATAATGTACAACACATAAATACATTACACTTTTATGAGTTTTCAAATACTCTAATATTACTTCAGAGTTCAGCGTATCATCAATTATTACAAATTTGCAAACCCAAATTTTTTTAGCAGTGCTCAGAAGCAAAATGAACTATTATCAAAACTTATCAATATGCATATATTTAAAATGATCCACATATTATGATACACAGTGTTACGACATCACATGTATATTTACTGATTATACTGATTACTGATTACATTAGTCAAAAGTCAAACATATGACAATTGGGATATTTTGATTCCCAAGTTTTTGGGACTTTTGACTTTTGATTAGTGTTTACAAGTAGTATAAAATCGATACTATATAATCAAGACAAAACAGTGTATAAATAAATATATTCAACAGAAAATGTAAATAGTGAATAGGTACACACAAATATTATAAGAGGATTCCCTACACGAATGTGATGAACATTTGTTATTGATCATTTTATTAGTATTGTTATTATTACGATCATTATTATTGTACAGTGTCCTAAAGAATACTTGCTAAAGTCTAAGAGGTTGAATAGATACTTATTACTTATACTGCAATTGATGATGATGATGATGATTACTAATTATTTAGGTATGTATAATATTGAATATATTGAACATTGATAATTGATCATACACGGATATATTGATAATTGATAACTGATACTGAGATGATTCATCAGTGATGAAAAAAAAACGATGTACATATATTATTATATTATATGCTACTGAAAAACGAATTATATGAAGCGCATTCAAATTGGAATACAGTCTTTTCAATCAGAATAAAAATACTAAAGAATAATATAATAATAAAAAGGAAGTTGAAAGAAAATCATATATAAAGATAAAGTTTGTCTCAAAATCAAGGCTTTTACTCTGTCCTTTTGGTCCCTCATTTAATGTTTTTTTGCACTACATTTTTCATTGCATCGATTACATAACGACCATATGTATCTTTTATTTTTATTTTTATTATACTTTATACTATCCCACAATTCAGGGCTGGCTAATTCATAATTCATAGTAAATACATACATAATACATAAACGGTTTTATTTACAGCTGTAGTAATTTTCTTGGTGTTGGCGATTGTGTAAAATGTGTAATAAAAATTTCTCCTGATAAAAATCATGGTATGAACTTCCCATTTCATTGCATGCACCTTCATACTTCATACTTATTACAAAAAGAAACGGCAAGGAAAAAACACTGTTGAAGTTTCAATCCACATTTGCAGAATATATCGCAGCATGTGTACAGTGTACAGTCCACAGTTTACAGGTATGATTATAGTGGATCGATGAAATCATAAAATCATTCAAACTGTTGAAAGAAAGGAATAAAACAAACTTTGGTACGTGTGCAATGTATAAGGTATGTTAAAAGTTAGAAAACTAAGGAAAATGCTGCAACAATATGCGCACCATGTAAAAAACATAAAATACATAATATTATGTACAAATACCTGTGCACTGTACTTTGTACTTTGTACACAGGTGAAATATTATTTACTGTTATAATTTTGTACAGCATTCTTCCTGTGCAAAAGGTTTTTACTCGCTTTTTTTGTGACATTTTTATTTTTTTAAATAAAACTAGAGGTTAAAATGTCAATAAAAATTTCTCAAGACCACACCATCGAGAATCGAGAATCAAGAATCAAGAATCGAGGTACTGAATCTGTATTACGTATGATTTTAACTTTTAACTGTGCACTATTTATTTATTTCCCTACTCCCTACCATTGGAACTTGAAACATTGCTGTGAATTGTGAATTACGTTAGTATTTTTATGACTTCATATTATATGTATGTGTTTACTTTTTACAATTCCTTTGTTTCTTGTTGCTGGGATAATGTATAATGCACAGTGTCTTTTGTCTTTTTTATATGTAGTAAACAACAAGCAAAAAGTTATTGCTAAAAAGAAAATCCGTAATCCGTATTACGTTAAACTCGTGTGAATACTAAATATTAAATACCGCACAACATATTGCACATTACATATTACATACTATGCGACTTTGAACGGTAAAGCACACTCAGAGTTGGCTCCCAAAGGCTACTGTTATTACCTGTTACTATACGTGAGACTTTTGAGGGACATGAGCAGATATAAAAATTTAAATCGCAATTTCATTCATCATTCAGCAAAATTTCACAAGTTTGACATTTTACATCATCCTTCATCCTACACAATTCGTATTTGTACTAAAATATTTTTAAACGAGTTTATTAAACCCATGGAGGTAAATATTATTATTATTGACGCTGTATTTTTTAATTGCACGTGGGATGTGGAGTTTGTAAAATACTCCCACTTTCTCAAGGTTATTAATTGAAGTATGTACAATGTACAATTTACAGTAGAAGTCAAAATTAAATTAAAGAAACCATAAACAAGGAATATTGTATAATGATGAAAAGAGAGTAAGTTCTTTTTTTTAGCTTCTGTCACATCTAGTACTTTTCAAAAGTTAAGAAATCAAAGAGAAATCTTCATGCACTCAAAGTCTTTAGAGTTGTTTTCAATCTTTTCAATTAGCGGGACACGAGGAAGTCTAAAAAGTTTTAAAATGGTTTAAAGCGACAGCTTCAATCATAAGTACAAATGTAGGAATATAAATAATGTCAAAATTAATGAAAGAAGATGAAGAGGTAAAGAAAAGGTAGAGACGCCAATCGTCAATATTAGGTGAATTGAGCTTTTACTGTGAGACCTTGAAAATTGAAAATAGTAATAAAACATTTTAAAACCAGAGAGAGGTTTGTTGTATCATACCTATTTATTCCTACAGTTTACATGTTATGTTACATATTTCAAATATTTGTGCTTTGTGAGTTCTGGAGAAAAGCATCAGTTTTAGTTGTACATCCTACGCTTTTTTTGTCAAATTCCACCACAACCATTATATTCAGTTACTTTGCTATTGAAATAACGTAATAACGAACAACGAATTGCACTGCACTGACACATAAGACATGGAAAAGGTCATACAGTAAAATAAAACATAAAACATAAAACGTGTGTGGCATTAATTGTTAAACAACGCACAGAGGACATGTTTACAGACTACAGACTACAGACTATATTCAAAAGATTCACATGTAAACGATGTAAACTTTTGATTCGTAAAGACAAATGTAACTGTCAAAGGTCGTGATTTCATTCTTCCTCCAAAGTTTCCAACAGTTTTAAGTTGCTTACGTCCTACACGTTTTCAGAGAGAGAAATTAAAAACACATGTGATGCGAAGTGTACGACATTATTATACGACATTATTATACGTTATGCATTGCCACATTTTCATGTAATACGTAGAACATGTAAATTTTTTTTTTTGCCTCATCCTTTGAAGTCCCACAAAGTCATGTAAAAATCATGTAAAGTTACGTTCTCGAGGGGAAAACATGCTAATTTTTACTATTAATATACATCTTTGCATCCAACATCCAATATGCTAGCAAACTGAGTTTAGTATGTTGTGAATTTTGAATTTATATAGAATAAAAAAATAAAAAATTCAAAAAGAAAAACACACTTTAGACTTTGGACTTAATAAAACTGAAATACATAATACATATTCCTACTGCAGTTTCAAAGTCTCAACCACTGCTGAATTTATTTAGTTGTTTTGGTTCTGTTTTTTAACTGTTTTTAGACATTTCTCCTCCCATTATTCTTGATTCTTGATTTAAAGAGGCACGAATTATATTTTTCACGTTTGACTCAGATTTGGAACCAGAAATTTCTTTAGAACAGACATTGTATAATATTGTATGTAAATTATAAAAAAATAAAAAATAGTCCTTATAATATCTATGCTATGCACAATTTTTATACTTGTAGGGTACAAAAATTTCAAGTAGGGGAATCCAAGATCTGAAATGATAAGATATGAATTCTCATGTAGCTGTAAATGTCATCAGAACGAGCAAATCAAATTACGCCCATGTAGCATGTAGGTGTATCAGACAAAATTTAACCATTATGCTTAATTGTTTGAGCTTGATGTTTTCTTTGTAATTTTTTACTATATTACATATTGGATGCATGTCCAGGATCATTACCTAAATTCCATTGTATTAGGGAGTACATAATATTATTATATAGATGCACCCTGAATTCGGTACTTGAGTATTGTAAGTTGTATAATGTACTCAAAAAGAGTTGCACAGTGAACTATTCTTCATTCCTTCTTCATCACTCATCCCTCATCCCTCATCCTTGAGTACACTTTTAGCTCAGGTGCGTGTTTAGAATTGCCTGGACAAATCATGCTAGTACATATGAAATGCATCGCAGAAGAAAGAAGACAGAATCACAAGATTTCTAGACATAAGATATAACACTCTACTTCTACTTCTACCCTCTTATAAAATTTCATGGCAACATTTTTTGCACAACATGCTGTACAGTAATGTATACTTTGTAGACAATTTTTACGATAGCAAATTCAGAGATAATATTTGGAACTTACACACTATACATTTTTCGAGTGGTCGTTTGTTGTATCATTCTTGAAAACTGCGCTGTAAATTGTACATTGTTCACTGTACATTGTACATCTTCTCATCAATTTATTATTTCCCAAACATGCAACGAGCAAAACGTGTCAGGTTTTCTGGTCACGCAGTAGGTAGTAGACAGTAGGTTGTAAGTAGTAAGTAGAAGGGCAAAAGATTCACAAAAAGATGGAGAAAGTAGGAGAAAGCCAGACCAGTGTCTTGTATAAATGTATATTATATTATGTACTTGTATTTATTGCACACGGGTTATTTGCTGAATAACGGACTTGTAATTCTCATACAGATACAGATACAGGTTACACATGTTTCTGCCCTGTACTACAAAGTTCAATGTATACTGCAAACTGTTATACAAAAGGAAAAACGAATAACCATGGCCAAAGTCCAAAGTCCAAACTCCAAACTTTTCTTACACTGAAGACTGCAGACGTTTATGCTCCAAATCTATCTATAAAATATATTTTATGTTGAAGAAAACATAAAAGACATACAACGTACAAAAGGTGTATAAATACTTGCATACAATTTCTTTACACTTTACACCATGCAGAGTACATTTTATTTATGTACAAAGTGTACAATGTACAATGTACAATGTACAGTGTACAGTCTGTGCGTGCAAATGGTGAAAGTAACTACAATAAGACACGTGTATAATGTATAACGTATTTCTATAATATGCTATAATATGTAGAAAAAATAGAAAATAGAAAACTATTTCAACAGACGGTTTGGACTTGAGATAGTACAATAAATTATGAATTCAAAAAAGAAAAAGAAAATTTTGCATTACATAAAACATAAAAGATAAAAG
The DNA here is from genome assembly GCA_019776565.1 of Sminthurinus signatus. Classification (NCBI taxonomy): domain Eukaryota; kingdom Metazoa; phylum Arthropoda; class Collembola; order Symphypleona; family Katiannidae; genus Sminthurinus; species Sminthurinus signatus. The sequence continues at coordinate 2,079 of JABASP010002546.1, read as the reverse complement.
AAATGTACAGAGTACAAGGCCTGGAATAGTTGAAAGCATGCAAATTTTTTTACTTTTCTATCACAAGTACAATAGGTACAGCTTTGAATTTTGAGGTTTGAATACATAATGTTAGTGTGAACTCATAATTCAGAAAATGTTATCCATACAATTCATGTGAAAGGAGAAGGGATGAATTGTATATTGTATATTAGAACTGGAATTATTTTAAAGAATTTGGAATTTGGATGAACCAAGAAAAATAGATAAAGCATAGTGTTAAGTTTTTACATGATATATTCTTGTGTGATGACTGATGACATGGAAAATTATAACCTCTTCACCATTTTGATAAGAACGTGGACAAATTAAATGGAGAACAGAGTACGTATTTAAAATAATAAAAGCAGGAAGTAGTATTTTCTAGTTTAAGGAAAGAGAGAGAAGCAGAATTCAAACTGTTCAATTCTTGAATTCTTTAATCTTGATTCTCGAGTTCTCGGTACAATTGAATTGCCTCGTGGAACGATCTCTGACCTCAAAAGTTAAACTTTACACGTGTATTTTCAGGAGGGTTCCAAGTTCCAAAGTAAAAACTATTTCCTCGATGATAATCCTAATATCTAATATAATAAATACAACACACAGCAAAGAAAAAGTTGGGAAAATACCTTTTGAAACTACGTCTGAATTTTAAAGTGCTGAACATTTTGCATGTTACATGTCTAATGTCTAAAGCATGTGTGTAGTGGAGGTGAGTTTTGTGGTGACAAGCTACACGTAAATATGGAAAAACGAGAAAAAACGAGAAAAAAGAGACTCTAGTCTTGTGTTTCAAATATTCTAGATATACAAAGTATTTGGGAGTTTTAGAAATACTAATTTAATTGATGTACACAGTTTTTAAGATGGAAGATTATGGATTATTCCGGGGCACGAGGCACGAGGCAATTCAATTATCCAGTTCTCAGTTTTCTTCATTATCGACTCATTATTTATTTAACATGATGCAATGAACATGTACTGTGTACTGGGTATGATTATGCCGAATGCTAAACTAATTTCAAATCAAGCTCACCAAAGAACATTAAACATTTCCGTCCTTCTTGTGGGAGACATCATTAATTTTTCATAGATTCTAATACTTCCAAACATTACATTACGTTAGTACAGCTGACTATAAAATGTTATTCAGTTTCAAAGATTAACCCTGTTTACTTCCGGGATTGAAAAGACGAATCATATACTTCAACTGCTCAACAAGTAAAAAGTAGACATTGGGACATTTACATAATTCTAATGAGTTTCAGCCGAGCATAAAATGAGGTGACTAAATTTTGGCAGCCGCAGTTCGTTTCTAACCTTGCGACAGAAAGTCAAACAGTAAACTCGGGATATCTAAAACACTGTTTAAAATGTTGACCAATTCGGATTTAAAGTTAAACTTTTTTAATATTCGGCTGTGCTCTATTCTTTCAATCTATCCGATACATTTCCGGAGGTTTGAGGATGGAGCAAGTAGACAAAATGTGTGGTGGAGAAAAGCTCTCTTCAAATTCTGGCAGCTGTTAACCTCATGTCACTTATCTTACATGATTCTTCGAAGTGCTTATGCTGCTTTTTTTACAGATCCGAATTGGGAAATTTTGGCTTTGATTTTCGCCCTCATTCTGTGCTTTGGAAATTTTGTCATTTTCATGTTCATATTATTTGAACAAAATCTTGGACTCAACTTGAAAATCTTCAATGAAGTTATCCAAATTCGAGGTAACACATAGAACACGTAGAATTACAGAACTATAGATTGTAGATGTATAAAATTTAAAATATCATATTTATCAAGTAAAGTAAAAATTGTACACAATACACAATACACATATAAATTGTTTTACAGATGAACTAGTTTCATTTGGAGTTTCCTCTGGACTCCCCAATGGAGTGGAATTGGTTCTCTGTCACTCATTTACTCTTCTGGCATCGGGATTGATCATCTACCCGATTCTATATGCTTTGGATATGGATGCCATGTACTTGCTAATTTCCTTGGTCCCTGCAGAGTGGAGGAATCCAGGTGTAATTGTACTGTGCTTGATTATGGAA